>JAQGCY010001165.1:0-11694 GCA_034700645.1 Xenylla mediterranea
CATTTCCCTCGTCTGATACATTGGCTAAACCTAATTTATTGCAAGTCGTTGATTTTTTTTTTGTATGGATAGCTGGGTGCTAAATTACTGTTGCCTCTTGTTGTTGGCTGGGATAATTGTTGGGTAACTTTACACTTCCCTCGTAAACCACCACACGCTTTTGGTACCAAGAGACCTTGTCTTGAACAATATTATTATGAAATCTTCAATCAAGATAATGTAGATGTTGTAAATGTTCGTGAATCACCAATCCAGAAATTTACTCAAAATGGAATTCAGACTGAAAAAGAGGGTGAGCGTGAGTTCGATTGCCTAATACTAGCAACTGGCTTTGATTCTAATACTGGAGGAATCCTAAATATCAAGATTAGCAACGGGGCTGGAGAATCACTGCAATCAAAATGGAAAATGGGCTCATCAACATATCTCGGTCTTTCCACCGCTCGATTTCCGAACTTATTTTGGACTTATAGCGTACATGCCCCTACAGCCTTTTCAAATGGACCAACTTGCATTGAAATTCAATCTGATTGGATAGTTCGAGCAATTGAGTTTATGAGAATCAAAGGTTACAAAGTAATGGAACCAATGGACGATGCTGAAAAAGAATGGACACAGCACGTTCGAGAAGTTTGGGCTAACTCATTATGTCCAGCTACGGATTCTTGGTATCAGGGAGCTAACATTCCTGGTAAACCACGGGAAGCATTAAATTATTTTGGTGGAATCCCTTCTTATATTGAACACTTAGAAAACAGTGCTAAGAATAATTATAAAGGATTTCAACTTAGCTAATTTCAAAATCTGCTGAACCTCTTCCATTATTTACTTTCTGCGATATAGATTTGAGAAATCAGTTGCTATTCATTTAATTGTCATGTTTTGTAATCAATCAATATCAAGTTACAAAATAAATTCCAATCATAAAAGTACATTACAAGCATAAATTGTCCAGAAAATTAATAAATATAATTTGTTTTATTTACACAAAATACTGTTTACTTTTGCTTATCCATTATACAAGTTTTACGAATCTAGATCAAACATTTCCTTTTCATTAATGCATATTAAACAGAATTTTGCATCGTCTCATTTTCGTAAAACCGTTGTGCAGTATTCACAGTATTAATTTGAAAGAAACATCGTCCGTTCTTCATCACAGTACAATACACCTCTTCTCAAAGAGACTTTTCCAGTTTACGCACAATAAATTATATTTATAACAGGGACAACGTCTTCCCACAAAAACAAAAATATTATACGAAGTATAAGCAAAAGCCCAAAAATAACCGTTTCATAAATAAATTAATTTTAAAAAGTTGTACTTAAAGATGACCTTTGGACATTGGCAAGGCTTATACCATTATACAAGCGTTGAATTCTTTCATGCAACTTCATTACACATACTGTAAAGTGTTTTGCAGGAATGTTGTTGAGAGCGTCCCTTACGAGCAGCTTCCAAATAGCGCTTTGTATTATCCTTGACTGAACCTTGAGTATAGTACATTAAATTAGCTGTAGCATAACTGCAAATAAAAACAAAACAAATCATATACTTAGACATGTATTAATGCACTGTAGTTTAAGAAGTAAAGAAACAATTAATAGTTTCAATGTACTACTTATGTAAGGTTAAACCCTTCTACAAATTATGTGACCGAGTAAATTAAAAATTATGCTCTGATTAAATCACGAACTCATCTTTCATGGTTCATGGACCATAAGCGAAAAATACGCATTCTAAACAAAGCAAAGTAATGTGATCCAAACTCAATGGGGTTGAGAATGAGTTCATTTGATATGATGATTTATCACACTAGTCCATTGAGTCAAGCTATGAATGAAGTGAAATATATCTTTTTGTATTACTCACGCAGAAAAGTGACAGATTCCGTAGGCGTTGGAATTACCGACATCCTTCACACATTCACTGGCAGCTTCGCAAATTCTGAGTTCTTTACAAACATCACTAGTTGTATTGAAAGATCGAACGTATGCCTAAGGAAATATTATAATCGATAAGCACCGTTGCAAAGTATTAAAATTAAAGCATGCTAGGCTCGAACCTTTCCCATATCAATTGCTGCCAATGTCATTTCCGTAAGCTTATCCTTTTCCCCAAGTGAACGAGCTCTCATAGCTCTTTGACTAAATGATTGTTTCAAAGCATTCATCAGAGCGACTGTCAAGTTGATTAGCTAAAATATAAAATATTTTAAAATAAAATATATTCTCTCGAAATGTGTGTAAAACTCATTCACTTCTCCAGTCTTTTTCGCCATATTGTCTGTTCCTGCAGCTTCCTCCCCATTAATTAGTACACTTATTAACGTCTTTACAAGTCCCTGAATGAAAAAATTTTGCATTAAATATGGAAAACATATTAACAAATATTTACGCTACCTGTGCTGGAGATTCTCCTCCTTCAACACCGATCTTATCTATTCCGTCGTGTTCAACGCTGTTGTTGCCAGTTGGTCCTCCAAGAGCGGCGAATAAAAGTTTTAATCCATAACCAATCACTTTTCCCCATGAAAAGCCCTGACCCTAAAATATTCCAAAACAACTGTTTCTCTCCCAACATTTTTGTAAATTTATGACTCATAAGATTGAGCCTTGGAAGCTATATTTTACAATACCACTGAAGGTCCATCCATTTTATCTGATCCTGGAGTAAGTCCGTTTGCTACCATTTCATTTGGAACTCCGAAAAATGTCCGAACTAGTTGCATTAAAGAATTAGTAATGAATGACCATGGAAATCCATTTGCACCAATGTCAGAAGGATTGCCAACATCGGCTGCTTTGTTTTGCTAAAACAATAAGAACCACCGTTAAGGTTTATTTTTATTTCTAGGTTTTATAAAATCCAGAGATAAGAAAAGTGACAGGGACGCCTCTCATGCTTTTCTTTTCTCTGAAATATAGGCCAGTTTTTCATTATAATTGTAACACGAAGTTAAGAAAAATGTACTCCACATGAGAAACTTTATTTTTGGGGAAAATTTACATTTATATTTGATTTCATTATTTTGCATTTGTGACCCCGTTTACTTTTACAATACAAATCGAGGACACAGTAAAAGGAAAATAAAAGTTTACAACCTTTTTTGTTAGAAAAAAAAAAGAATGAGTTAAATTCTCACCATTATCGCGTTCGCATTGCTTGACTCCGCTGTAGAGGCTGGTTGGTGGTGTTGTTGTTGTTGTTGCTGTTGTTGCTGGTATTGCTGCTGCTCAATTACTTGGACTTGCTTGTGGAAAACTTTCTTTGGATTATTTGATTTAACAATATATTTTCTACCCTTTTCTAGCGACGGAGCTGACAGGGCCGGAAGTATTAATCCAAGGCATAGTATTGTCACCAAAACTAAAGACTTTATCTTGTGATTTCTCATGTTGTTAACTGTTAAGAAAGACAATGAGACAGTTAGCCTTTACACTAAATAACGTTTATTGTCTTTCCTTAGCTGGACAGAAATACTTAATTTGGACCACCATTATAATGGCTTAATAGTTTTAATTAAACTAGGACCAAATCGTGATCGTGAACCTAGTTTTGCATTCTACATTTTTTTAGGCCTGATACGACAGTAGTTAAGATAAATTTTGACAGTGTTTATCCCAGATCCCAAATTTTTTTTTTCCAACTCTTTGGTTTCAGTGAAACATCAAATTAATGTAATTTGTCAAGTCATGCAATATAAGTTTTGATTATTTCATATTATTTTGAAAGGAAAGTTGGGCACAATCGTTTTCCTTTACTAATTAATTAATGCATAGGAGTAAATGCTACTGTATTGTCCTCTATTCCTGAATTCCCTCTATAATTATGATTGTCAAACACTATTTCATTCATACATGAGCACAATTAATTTGTCAATGATAATCATAATCATAGCATAACGGAAAATATTTAACACTTTCATTTACTTGTATTGTGTTTGTGCATTGTATAATTTGTAAAAATTTTACAACATTTTCACTATTGTTGTTAATCTGCATCAATAAATACTTAGAGCTTTGAATGTCTAAACTGAATTTATATTACATAATTGAAATTAAAAATAAAATAATTAACTAAGTGCATTGAACTGCTGTTCAAGAAGATTCATGACTTTAATTTAAACTTCTTTTTCTGACAACACAAGTAAAGTAATGTATGGAGTTTGAAATTGAAACCAATAATAAAATGTATAGATAGATTTGTACATTTCACATTTAGTTTACCAAACCAACCTTGGCCTAGAATTTTGTTTTTGTTTAAAATGCAACACGGATGTACCAATTAGTACTCTTTGCAAAACATAAAGATAAACCCGAACTGACTTCTTCGTTGTAGTTGACATTTTGTTAAATTGTATGCAAATTCTATTCTACTTATTACTAACAATTTGGACCTTATTTTGACTTCTGTAAATGCATAAATCCAAGTGAAAAGCAAGCTTGAGCTTTCTTCTAGATGAATTTAATTGTAGTCAAAACTGAATGTGTTACTTTTCACACCGATTCCAATTAACCTTGCAACCAAATGTATTTATTACTACTTCGTACTTATACAGAACAGAAACTAAAAAAAATAATGTTCGACAATTACGTTCGCATAAATTAGGTATTTCAAGACGAAAATTATTTTCTTTATTTACAGTTTGTCATTGGAAATTGAAAATTAAAAGTACTCATTATAATTATTGCATTTAGTTCGGTGGAGATAGAGATAATTTATTTAAAACTATTATTAGATAGGTTATTTTGCTTTTTAAGTTAAGTTTTAAAGTAAAAGTATTTTATATTTGTGTGAAAAAGAATATTTCACTCACACTTTTTGAAACAACTTGGAAATTTTATAAATATTTATGGTAAAGATGAACTAAAAACATTACATGGTAAAGTATTTATGCGAAAATAGTTGCTCATGATCATATTGGCAAGATGAAGATGAACTCAAAAGACAAACCGCCCTGAAATATCTCTGTTTATTAATTATAAATTGATTCTGGCTTTTCTCAATGTTGTCATCATAAATTCCACACTTTTCTACTTAAAGATATTATTACTTCTTCACTCTTGTTAACAAATTAAAGATTCTCTTCCTTGCCATGCCACACACCTTCCTAAGTTCCTAATCCCGTCAAAATGAATTGAACAAAAAGTTCATTATGGCTAAACGCTAAAGCTTTGAGATATTTGTCTAATTCCCAGTAACCTGCACGGCGATGGCAGTGTGGATTAACTCAAGATCTGTTTTTTGTATTTCATGACTTCATATTATGACTTTTTATTTTAAAAACTCTTTTCAAATGAGGATGTTTAGTTTATCATCAAAGGAAAAGTTTTCATTATTAATGTTACAACTAAAACCTCTAAGAAATTTTTGTTTATACAATAATACAACTCACTTTAAATAAGATTTTATGCGTTTGAGGAATTTCGTTATTTCGTTGCCGGAAATCAGAATGATACACATCATTATTATATCTGTTTGGAAGACAAAAATGAATAGATGGTTTAAAACACTTACCTTGTTTGAGGTTTGAAATCAAATATAAACTTAAATTCTATACGAACAAAGTAAAGAGATCCGACGAGTTATCAGTCAAAATTGTTAACTTTGCTTTGTGAAATTATTTTATGAAATGAATCAATTGAATGAGAATTTAGAGAAGTAAATAACCGGCTATGTTCTATGTTGTTCCGTAGCCCATGAACTTATAAACTCAATTATTTAGTTTTGGCCGAGTTTTAAAGTGCTTAAAAACATACCGAGGCCTTGTCTCAGCCCAGGGCAAAAACCCATCAGCAAAATAATGTATCTTCTGCTTTCTATATACAAGTTACCATTTACTTATGATGTAAAGGCGTTATTGGTATTAACCTGAAGTAAAATTCATCAGAAGGTATTGTTGCAGTCTTAATGCACTTTTTCTTTCCCCTCCTGTGCAAATTCGCCAATTCTGAACCCCTTTCTTAATTTAATAGCAACCCCCTTTTCACGTTCGGAGAAGTTGTACATTTACATCGTAACATCTTCTTGAATGTTCTTTTGATATTCGTTTACTCATTCTACTGTAAATCACTTAAAAACATAGGCGGATTGACAGAGCATTATTTTTGAATTTATTAACGAATAGGTAGCAAAATCTCCGGATTATCTGAGTATGTTATCTTATTGAAATAATAAATAAAATTTGATGATTAAAGGAGTGGGTTAAGAAAATATAACGGTTTCATTTCTTTGGAAATCAAAATGATGATGCGACTGCATTTGCATTCATGCTAAGATGTAACTGGTATAGCGAGTCATATGTACTCTTTGAGAATAACTAATATCACAATAAATCAAAATCTCAAATAGTGCAAAAACAATCAAATGTCCCATATTAAATTTATTCCAAAGAATTGTAGAAACAAAGTCATGGTTTAAAATGAGAATAATCTCCAATTGCTTGTTTGTTGACTTAATTGAGCTTCTCTTAAGCTTGCTAATGTTTCTATTGTATATATTGCTAATTTGCTATGAATTCTATAAGCTCGAATTTAAAGTTAATTAACTGCAGTACGGTTTTATGTATATATAAATAAAACGAATAAACTAGAAAAAGATTCTTAGCTGTGTGGTTTAATTCTTTCCGTTTTGAGAATCATCTTAAGGATATAAAACTCCAAAAACACAATGTGAAGGTCAAGTGTGAAAGTTTTCCTGAAAAGGATACACTTCCTGGGAAAAAAGGAAAAGTGTTCCACATTTTGAGTTCCTTTCCCTTCAATCTATAATTCTCATGTTTCTTAAAAGTAAATCGAGTCATTTGTTCTTGTTTCACATTATTAACCCAAACAAGGAATGAGTTAAGACAATGAGTAATCAAATCCTATTAGTGGACAATAGAATAGTTTTGAATCGTTTCCACTCCTGTTATGGTTCCTTCTTATGCACTGGATATTCCGCAAAAGGCAAAGTAAAAATGATTCCAATAAAAAACATAATCCATAAACGTTGCACCATAGACCATAATAATATTATTTTATTTTTTGCTTTTCCAATGCGGCATAAACAGATCATTTATTTACAAAGACTCAAAGTTTTATTTTTTATCTTAATAACAATTGTGGGTTAATAAATTATCGCTTATTTTTGTATTTAACAATAAAAAATTATCTTTGATTTGATATATGTCACATTCGCATAATGGTTTCAACCCCCATATGAATCACCAGATTCTAAAAGTAATACTGCATGTTATTATTAATTTATTATTCTGTTTGTCTTTCTTGGTTTTTTTATCTCGTTCATTCATAATATATTTTCAAAGACAAATTAAGTTCTCTTAAACGTTCTTGACTATGATGTTTTGTTTGAAAACTTGAGTAATTTACAATTTGGGTACTTTTTCTCGCACTCATCACCAAAAGTAATGAAACCATGTTTATTTGGTAAGAATCTTTGTAGTTGATCCCATACAGATTGACCCTCAAGTTCCCTCGGTTCTGATGAATTTGTTTCCGAATTTTCGTTTGAGTTCAGTTGTTTATCCACTGTTTTCTGAACGCTCCAAACGAGAGGTGTCATTTTACAGAGTAGTAATTGAACACAGGCTGTTTTGTTTCCTGTTTTCTCCTTGAGTGTTTCAATTAAACTCTCTGGTAGCTTTTCACTCCTTGCAGTCTGAATAAAATTTTCAACCTGAAAGGTTCAATAATTCTGGTTTTTCGATTTACGATTATATTAATTTACTAATTTACGCATTACTTTTTCATTATGACCATTTGCAATGTAATCCAAAATATTTGTTTTTATTGTCCTTGCATCTGCAATGCTATTGGAATCCTTGCTTAACATGCTGGAAGTAATCTAAGAAAGCTTGGATAAATTATTTATTGTTCTTTTGTACTCTAAAAATACATTCTCACCATTTCAGCAAAAAATATTAGAACATTCAAAACTACTATTCCAATACTACTTGAATCAAATCCCATGAAACGTAATACACCTCCAAGCATACCTTCTCGTGCTTCCTATAAGATCGGGGATTTGAAAGAGAACAGTTAGTTGTAATTTATATTTAATTGGCCATAAATAAAATTACATCCACATCTAGGCGTGCTGCCGAAGAGCTACTAGATATTAGTTGCCTCTTATCCATTGAATTGGATTTATTTAACAAACTTGTAACACCTTCATTTAAATCTTCCTTTAATAACTGGGCCACCTTAACTCCTTCATGCAAGCTTTCCCTAAAGGAATGGATACCTTTCTTTAGCACTTTGCTTGCAGATTTCCAAATTCCTAGTACAGAAAGTCATACAAAGTAGTTGTTAGAAATACACCAGTAATACAGCTTATAAATTGTACCTTTAGGATTTAATACGCTGGATAAGTCCCTTGACATCTTTATTCCATCTTCTTCTGCTCCGTGTACATGTATAACTATTCCGGCAATAAGTATCACAACACAAAGCTCCGAAAATATTTTCACAATAGTCATATTAATCAAATAGATTTTTTGTTTCGTATTTTGAATATGTTAAAAATTAATTAACTATTGTCAAAATCGTGGATTTTTATTTTCTACATAAGAAGGAAATGAACATTTGCGATTTGCAATTGTTCAAGTTAAATCCGAACTGATACTGAACTACCCCAAAAATTTATTGTCATTGTCTCTTCCTGGTTAAATATACGGTAGGATGAATCTCAGTTGGGATTAGAGTTACTGTTGATGGATCCCATTTCTTGAGTTTAACATTATTCGATAATAATACTTATTCCACTTTATCGTCACACATCGTTGTATTTTTATTTTTCTTCTACGGTTCTCTCCTGGTTAGAATTAGATAACTTTAAGGGTTTGCATATAAATAAATAAAGTAATAGTTAATAATACTATGCAGAACGAAGATTTTTACCCGAAATGTTATACAACAACTCATGTACGATACATGCAGTTTCATCATGAATCATGATGCAAAAAAGTTTCTGAAAATGTGTTTTATTTTTTGGCATAAATGAAAAATCTTCCATCTAATGATAAGCATTCTTGAACGTGCTCTGAGACTTTTCCTACCTTTAAATTGAATCAGTCACGGAAACTTGGTTTAGAATACAATGGTTCAGAAATTAAATAACGTTTGTTTTCTGCATTTCTACTTATTACAACATGATATATGGTACATTCTTGCATTGATATTCAATGAGTTCACGGATGCCTGATAAACTTGATGAGTGAATTTAAAAAATAGTAGGACAGATGTGGCTTGGCTTTTTAATACTGTTTTGTTTACTTTATTTTTTGCTCTTTCGACGGATTAAATTAATTCAAAGATACATATAAATATATTGTCTATTCCAAATCCTTCGAGTTAATTTGATGAATGAATGTGCTTATAATATAGTCAAGGGGCAATAGCTCTGGTGTCGCTGCATTTTCCAATTTAATACTTCGACCAAGAAGTAAACCCAAAAGTCCATTGCCATTAGTGACAGTAATGTTGTTTTTCTTATTGATTTTATTTGAAATTATAGGTCTGAGGGTTGGAAGCAGTGATTGAAAAGTAATTGTTGCAATATACCCTCCAAAAGCTAAAAATGCGAGTACGCCAATAGTAATTTCAAGAAGCTTTTTTGTAATTGCATCTGTTTTATAACCACCAGTTGAAGATCCTTGAAAAATAGATTTGACCTTCCAGATCCAGTCCCCAATTGAATCTTTTTTGTGTGAAGTTGACCATGGAAATTCATATTCCGAGTCCGAGTAGTAAACTGGAGATTCCTCTTCAACATTATAATAATGCTCTGGCTTGTTTGAAGTTTTATATTTGGTTGGAGAATAATTTACACTGGATGGCTGTGGATACACTGCTGAGGTTAACGCACTTTCGGTATAAGGAACTGTTTGACTTGAGGAAGGTGCTAAAAACTTGTTGAAAAAATTATAACTTGATGAAAGATTTGCGTATTGATTGGTTTCTGGTTTATTTGTGTACCGCTGTAGCTTATTCTTTTCGTTTTCAGCTTGCGTTATTGCATTTAACATGGTAGTTGGAGAAAGTAAAGTTTCACTTTGGAGGTTTTCTACTGTTGCTGGTTCTATTGACCAAGAGAAAGGTCCATAAGATCCTTCAGCCACATGTTCATTTTGGCTTACGGAATATTTGTTTATAGCACCTTCAATTATTTCTGGAGAAGGCTTGAAGGGTATAAAACCGTTCTTGTGGATTTCATCAGGTGCTTTAAAATTCATTTTTTCAGATAGTTTCAATTTAAGCTTATATTTATTTTTGGATTCAAAGTTTTCGGGTTGTTGATTGGCTGTTTTAATATCGTTTTCCCATTTCGTCGTATGCAATTTTTGCAACCCTATCTAAGGAAAATAAACTTTTATAAACTTTGTGAGACTTCTAACTTTTCTTTTCAATAGGAGACTATTGAGCAACTTACTTGAATTGGGTCCGAATTTTCTGTGACACATTTAGGGCTTTTATTTGGGCTGATAGTAAATTTTTGGTTGCCATTATTAAAGCTTGAATCTTTTGCCAAATGAAGAAAATAATCTTGAGCTGCAACTGGTGTTGTACGGGACAAGGTTTTCAAAATTTTCAACTTTACCAAAGGGATTTCCTTTAGAAACCTTTTGAGATCTAGCTCTTTAATCAAATCTTCAACTTCTGTACTTTCTGGATCCAAGTGAGAATACTTATACCGTTTTAACAATTTACCACTCAAAGTACTGTTGTCAGGATTTGAAGTCATAAAATTCAGAATATTGGAACCTTCAGGTAAATTCCAGGCTTGCAAATTTGGAACAAGTAGGAGTATAAAGTGACTTACTCCAGAAAATATTTCTACTAACTTCATAACTATAACTTGCTTGATACCCCGATGAGATTTCTACAATGGTAACAATAATTGAGAGAGTATGGCTGTCTACAGTCAACTGGACTCCGGAAGTCAAAGATTCATGTTGAATCATAATTTTATAAATTGACTTAGAGTTGACATGCAAATAAATTTTACGGATCCAAGAACACGTGTACGTTTATGTCATA
This sequence comes from Xenylla mediterranea, assembly GCA_034700645.1. Classification (NCBI taxonomy): domain Eukaryota; kingdom Metazoa; phylum Arthropoda; class Collembola; order Poduromorpha; family Hypogastruridae; genus Xenylla; species Xenylla mediterranea. The sequence goes on from JAQGCY010001165.1 coordinate 11,044, forward strand.
ATTTTGTTGGATCATCTCAGTAATTATTTCGGCATAAAAATTTCTAGTCTATATGTAAACTAGAATGAGTTACAAAAAGTTTATTGATGTTCATCATTTAAACAAAGTATCTTGTATAAGAGCGTCCGTCCTGCAAAATGACTTTGTTTCAGCATTCATCATAACAAATATAGAAGAGATTAACATTAAGATAAACAAATACGGTCACTAAGTTCCGCTACAACAATAACTTGTCCCAACAATGTAATAAATCCCTCTTTTAAGGAAAGATTACATCATAACAATACCATGATTAAAAGCCAACCCTCATGAATTAAATTAATCTCTTTCTTTACTCTGAGCATTAGAATATCACCACCCCATTATAAGCTATTACATTATAAAATCAGATGAGTAATTGCTGTTCTTGGTTTATTTTAAATTTAAATGACCGTTCTTATCTAGCGCAGTACCATACTTCATATTCAACGTGAACCTGTTGAAGATTCTATTTTTCTTGTGCTGAAGCTCTTTGAAAAGCATCAGTATCGAACTGTATAAAAAATGTAATCCACTGACAAGTAATTGATTAAAGGTAACATGATCCATGCAAATTCGATCGTATTTATCTCAAAAAATTGATTGACTGGCCCCGACGTGACTTGAACACGC
>JAQGCY010001166.1:0-11683 GCA_034700645.1 Xenylla mediterranea
TATATAATTAGATATTTTTAGACAAAGAATTAACGATAATTCAATAATTCATCAAATATGACATTGGGATTGAATAATTCTCATTTTTCTTCTTCAATTTCAACAAAAATTATTATTGAACTGTATTCAACTTACTTATAGTTAAACCTAAATTACTAAATCAAAATCTACAAGTAACAATTAAGAAATACAGAAAACAAGCTAGCAAAGAAGCTTTAAAAGTATTAAAATAAGCATATAACGATTAACGATAAGTTCAACAATATAACAAAGATCTACTATTATTCAAGTCAGTCATCATACATACACAACTAAACAAAATTTAATCGGATTTGGGTCCATTAAGTACCAGTAAATTGAAGAAAAAACTTTAAAACTTTATAAATTGTGTTCTGCCTTCAGTGAAGCAAAATTTGCTCCTGTATTATATATTGTAACGTTTTAAAAGTAAGCTTCAAAATAAGTGAAAGTAGAAGTAGGTTTTTGAGGTCATTATCGCTGGAAATCTACGAAGATATTCCCAGCAATATGACTGATCAAACACCTTCATCATTGTCATCTGAAACGGGAAGGTAAGTGTTAAGTAATTCATTTGATTAGTTTTATGCATGCTTGCATGAATATTAATATTAATTTGATTTTTGTAGGCTTGGATTACTACTACGTCATGCCAGCCAAAATTCTTTGGATGAAAGTTCACAACGAAATCCATCTAATTCTCCTGAAGAAGATGAATTTAAGGCACCATATAAAAATGTTAAGCATTTTGAAAAGGCATTTTGTACGCTTGAAACGCTGAGAAAGTAAGTATACAGTACTAGCTCAATGAGAATTGTGGTGGATTTGATAACACTTGTTTCAACATTTTATAGAATGACTGTAATGTGCGACGTGACGCTTGTAGCCGATGATGTTGAAATACCAGCTCATAGAATGGTAAATTAATACTCGTTAAACTACCTCGTAAAGATGAGCAAGTTATTATTTAATTCTTTAAAATAGGTTCTAGCTTCATGCTCACCATATTTTTATGCAATGTTCACCAATTTTGAGGAATGTAGAAAAGATCGAATTCATATTCAAGGTGTTGATTCTGCAGCACTTCAGATGCTTATAAAGTAAGTAAAAATAGGCTGGTATTACTACTTGGAATGGAACTGACAGGTTTTGAATTTTATCTTTTGATTTTACTCTACAGCTACGTCTACACTGGACAGATAATCATTACAGAAGAATCAGTTCAAGTTCTGTTACCTGCTGCTAATTTGCTCCAGCTATCGGATGTTAAAGATGCTTGTTCCGAATTTTTGAAATCCCAGTTACATCCAACAAATTGTTTAGGAATTCGAGCATTTGCAGATATTCATGGTTGTTTAGAACTGATTTCTGATACTGATTTATACATTCAGTTTCATTTTGCTGATGTGGTTGATGGAGACGAATTTCTTGCATTAAGTGTTACGCAGGTAAGTTGTTACATTTCCCATAATAACTGTCAGTTAGACCCTTGTTGTTATGATTATTAAATTTATCTATCCCAAAGGTTGCTAGTTTGATATCCAATGATAATTTATCAGTTGGAACAGAAGAAAAAGTGTTTGAATCTGTTTTGAGCTGGGTTAATCATGATAAGGAGTTGAGACAAGAACATGTGCCCACTTTAATGGAACAAGTTCGACTTCCTTTACTTTCACAAGAATTTTTATTAAATCTTATCGACCAAGAACCACTCATGAGAAGTCCGAAATGCAAAGACCTACTTATAGAAGCATTAAAATTTCATTTACTTCGTGCAGACCAGAAAGTAAAATTTACGAGCCCTAGAACAAAACCACGGGTACCCGTCGGACTACCTAAGGTTATACTCGTTGTTGGCGGACAAGCACCTAAAGCCATTCATGATGTTGAAGTTTATGATTTCAAGGTATATAGGATATACAAAAACAAAGGATATTAATAGTACTTAGTTTACATATCTTTAATTCTTCCATCCATACAGGAACACAAATGGAAGATTTTACAAGACGCAACAGTTCGAAAATGCCGAGCTGGCTTAGCTTATCTTCAAAAAAAGCTTTACGTTGTAGGAGGTTTTAACGGAACTGTGAGAGTTAAAGCTTGTGAAATATTTGATCCACAAACTGGAAAATGGTCGCAAGGGGCCAATATGAGTGCAAGGCGTTCAACTCTAGGAGTAGCAATTCTGAACGAAAAAATATATGCTGTTGGTGGTAAGTTTACTACATAGTTTAGTAGATGAACTATGAACTTGGTAGATAAAGGATATAATTAAAGCAATAATTCTGATCATTGTGGTAGGATTTGATGGATCTAATGGGTTGAGTAGTGCTGAAGTTTATGATCCTGCTAAACAGGAGTGGACATTGATAGCTTCCATGTCTACTCGAAGAAGTTCGGTCGGAGTAGGTGTCGTAAATGGAAAACTGTATGCTGTAAGTATTCTTAAAATGTTTGTACATATTACCACAATATACCATAAGTGCAATTTGTTTATTATGAAGGTCGGTGGTTATGATGGGCAATCTAGGAATTGTTTGAGTACCGTGGAATGTTACAATCCTGAAGCAGACACATGGACTAAAGTTAATGAAATGTCTGCTCGGCGTTCTGGAGCTGGTGGTAAGTATATCAGTAATTAGACCTTGCAAAAAATGAAATATCCGTTAACTATCTCACTTCTTTTTTGTTATATATACCAGTTGGAGTTTTAGATAAATTACTGTATGTTGTTGGAGGGTAAGTACTATTAAACTCGCATAAAATTTGTTAATCAAGTGCTTCTGGAAGTGATTGATGTATATTGTTAATCCAACAGTCACGATGGTCCAGTTGTTCGTAAATCCTGCGAAGTTTATGATCCAAGTACAAACAAATGGAGATCTGTTCGTGAAATGAATGCTTGCAGACGAAATGCAGGTAGGCTTGATCGCAGATGCTATGCATAATTGGATTGGGCAGTGTTATTAATGATTTTTCATTCTAGGAGTTGTTGCGATGAATGGGTGCTTATACGTGATTGGTGGAGAAGATGGAGATTGTAATTTAAGGTAAGTTTGCTTTCTGGTTAAAGTATAAATAAAATTAGGTTGTAATTATGTAATTTCCAATTCAAAGATCTATTGAGATTTATAACCCTGAAACCGATAGCTGGACATATTTGAATGAACATATGAACATTGGAAGATCCTATGCTGGAGTTGCTGTTATAGACATGCCTGCATCTTGTGCTTATAAACAAAGCATGACTTGAACCAGATTTGAATTGTTTCAACTGCTGCACCGCATCCAAAATCTAGACAGGAGAGATTATTGCTACAGATTTACTAAATTGAAAAACTACTTAAGTTAAAATTACGACTGAACTATTTTGTAAAGAATCCTATCAAATTCAGAACCTGAATCAAACCCCTAGTAGATTCTTCCATATAAACAATTTACGTTCAACTCGTACATAATGAACAAAAAAACAATAACCAAAAGTTGATTATCTGAATTATTAGAAGTGTCACTCATTAATTAAGCATTTCTAATTATACGAAAGCGAAACCTCGGTATTGCAAGGCAATGGCTTGGCATTTGAATTGAACGTTGGACGCCAAGGCCACATTTCCGGAATGATTATTGATTAATTTGCATTTTAATTGCGTAAAGTCTGAACTAAAACTAAACCATAATACCTTTACCTAGCATTTATATTAGTTTATTTTCAAATATTATAAGAATTTATTGTGTTTCTCAGTCTATTTTGTAATTCGTAATTGTGGTATATAAATATAAGTTTAAAATGTTTGTGTTTAACGATTAGTTATTTGAGTTGACTTGGCCAGTAAGATCAAGATGCCTGTGATTGGAAATCTCATAAAAAGAAAGAAAAGGAACAACAAATACTTAGAAATGTATGTAGATGTAGAATGACGATTAATTTGAAAAATGTTTTGATTTTTTGTTGAATTTATTGAACTGTTTCAAAGACACGGAAAGGAAAATTAAATAAAGCAATTATTACATATACCAAAATCAAACGTTACAAATTTAGATCAGTCAAACAGCTACTGTTAGTTAATTAGGCATAATGTAGATTTTAATAATAAAAAAGAAGCTCCAGCAAAAAAAAAGAATGCCAACAGCACCCGGGATTCCCAAGCGGTCACCCATCCAAGTACTAACCGGGCCCAACGTTGCTTAACTTCGGTGATCAGACGAGAACCGGTGCTTTCAACGTGGTATGGCCGTTGGCGAAGGGAGTGGTGAATCTAAATGTATATATCAAAAATTTTGAAAGCATTTTACGGAATTTTCCGAAGAAATGATATTGATTCTTGTAGCTGGAATTTTAAGCAATTTCAAATGGAGAACTTGGGAGAAATCGCCCATTTTATCAACATGAAATTCCACCCATGCCACTGATTTAAACAGTTTATCACACAAACTATTTCCGAACGGATTTTCAATTATTTTGATTATTGCTCTAAGAATCCTTAGAAGCAAAAGCAAGGGAATAGCAGTAGCAAGCAGAAGGACAGGAGAGAGGAGACGCTAATTTGTCCTTGCTTTGTTTCATATTCATATCCCAACCCCAAGTTAAAGCTCAGCTTGGTTTGGGCTTTTAGCGTCCTCTTCTATTCTCTCTCGTCCATGCATTGCATTTATAGTTAAGGTTTGGTTTCTTATACAAATGCGGGCCCGTCCATTAATATTGTTATAAATTAGTGGGCTGCTATTTTGATAACATTTGGTTTATATTTCTTAAATTGGCAGTATTCTTGCTTGGTTAAACAAAATTCATTTAGTGAGTTTGTAGCAAGGTTTCTTCACTTTCTTCATACTAATGTTATAGATTCTCTGTCTAGCAAAAGAAAAGAAATCACATACAATGGAAATGGAAAAACTTTGGGTTTGTAGGTGGTGAGTAAAAACTTCTAAAACAACCTACTAGACCCGGTAAAACTTGCTCTGCCTTTAGTTAATAGTTATTGTATAGAAGACCGATCTCGGCTGGGTCTAGTAAGCTTGTATCGCTCACTTCCGGTTAATTTAAGAAAATCAAATCAACAAAGTGTGGCGACATAAAACAAAACTCAATAGCTCAATAGATTAATTATGTGATTAATGTACGGTCCCATACATACAAAGCATAATAAAAACAAAGAGTCTCACTTTTTGGTTTGAACGATTTTTCTGTGTTTGTGTGTGTGAGTTTAGTGAATGTAAAAGCTACGCTACGCTCTACGAGTGAGTTGAGTGAACGGAAAGTTTGTTTTAAATAAGACGGGAAAGCCCTGGATTTTCAAAATTTCAGATGAGCGTGTTTATTACAAAACTTTATAAAATATTCTCTATTTCATGAATTAATTATTTTTGACTATTTAATCTACAATTGACATTCTTTAATTGACTTATTGCCATTTTTTCATTGACAAAATTAATTCGAAGTTGGGAAGAGCTAAAATAATAAGAAAAAATTTTCAATTGATTTTATAAATTCATGATGGAGACGGGACGATCAGCCCCAACCCCAGACACTGACTCACCTTCCCCAAACCCATTACCACAGTTGACATTGAGTTCATCGATTTTTGGTAAGTTAAAATTACTTTATATATAAATTCATGTTAATTTTGCACTATAAAACGGTCAGGGGGTTTCAGGGGGCGTTATTTGCACCACATGTATGTGGTCATGGTCGACGAGACGAGCATTTAACTGCTGCATAAAACTGGCATAGCGCTAGCTTATAAATAGTTTCCTTTTACCTTATTAGATCCTATCCAAGATGAAGAAATGGAAGTGGAAAGTACAGCCCCAGAACCAGATCTTTTGGTAGACAATCCAGAAATTGAGGATATTGGGTATACTGTAGAAATTGGAGCAGAAGAAGTACCACCTGAGCCAGAACCAATTGTTCCAACTGTAGACCATACTTCGCTTAAAATTCCGCCCGGTATTATAATTTCTAATGTGGGTTTTGTAGAAGATGAAAATTCGGTACCACCCGTCTCAGGCTCACGTTTACGGGCTCAAAAGAGAAAGAGATACATTTCCAGATTTTTGGAAAATGAGCGATTTACAGATGTCTCAATGGGTACTCTTATTGTTGGACTTCCTGATGCACCAGATGTTGACTACTCGGAAGAGTTTGGGGTAGGAGTTGATATTTATCCTGAAGATAATGCTTTGGAGAAATTAACTCTGGATCCAACTCCACAAAATACATTAGCCAATCGGCTTGGGCAATACATGCATTTTAATAAACCTTTACCGAAATCATGCGAGAATGCTGAATGGCTTGCTACCCCACGTTTGGATGGGGGTATTTTAAGCAAAACTCCAAAGTCACAGTACTACCCTCGAAAAAATATGTCGACAATTTCACAACCAAAATTTGTTAGTTATGTCACATGTGGAAGTCTATCCGATTCGGATGAGCCGGATGAAGTTGATGTCCAATTGAGCGATTTAGAGGATCCAGAGTATATCTTAGAAGGAATTGAATATAAGGATCTGCTTTCAAGCTGCCGTGATTTGGGTAATATTATTTTTGGTAATGGATTTGACCAAGCTCCAAAAGGAACTAGGGACCAAGATCCAGATGGAAATATATACCCATTTTGCGTTGAACCACCTCGGACCAAAATGTTTGATGAGCGGAGAGAAATGATTGGTGCAAGGTACACTGAAATATTGGAGAGTTTCGAAAATGAATCACTTGTTGAATCTGAGCACTGGATTGAACCGCTTAGACAAACGGATACAAAGCAGTATAATCGGAATAAGGTAAGACACATAAATCAGATTTAATAGAGTTAAGTTTCGACTATTACATATTGGCTTTTTATTCTAGCTTTTGAAGAAGCTTAGTTCCGACATTCCAAAGAAGTTTGAAAAGATTGCTGGACAACGTGTACAAAAAATGATTGCTTGGTTTGAAGATGAGAATATGAATGATCCTTCTTCTCCTCCAGAACTTGGAAAATCCAAATTACAAGAAGAAGAACAAATTGAAATAGAAGTGGAACCTTTTCTTGGTTACCAGGACCATGCTGAGCCTCAATTTTCACAAGCTGTAAATCCACCTCCATTTTTTGGAAAAACTGCTACACCTCGAAAATCCCCACCAACATCAGCTCGACCCAATCAAAGGAAAACATACCTTGTTCAACGAGTTAATTCTACGGATCCCCAAAACGTACAACCAGTACAGACCGATTCAGGAAATGTAGAAGATGATTTATTCGATTATCCCGTTTTTGAAGAAGTTTCATATGATGAAGGAAACAAACAGCCTGCATTGTAAGTTTTGTATACTTTCTAACTTTTTAATATTCAATCTTTAATTGATTCGCTTCATTATTGCAGCAAAGTGGAGAAGGTTCGCAAACCAATCCCAAAACCAGTAGGAGATACAATTTATGGTCGGCCCGGTGTACCATATTCACATATAATTTACTTGGCACTTAAAAATTCTATTAAAGGATTTCTTCCAGTTAATGAACTTTATGCCTTCTTCTTGTAAGTAATATAACAAAATTATTTAAAAAAAATTATTTCATCAAACTAAAAATTCATTTAAATGATTTTCAGAGATCATTTCCCTTACTTTCACTCTGCCCCATTGGGATGGAAGAACTCAATCCGTCATAACCTTAGTTTGAATCGTTCATTTAAAAAGTATGTTCATCGATCTGAAGATTTGGTTGCAGGGAAAAAAGGATATCTTTGGACATTGTGTGATAATCCTGAACGAATGGCCCGAATGGAAAATGACTTGAATAAAATATTCTTGAAACATCCAGAGATGTTACAAGATACAATGGCTTGTCCAGGTTCGTTTGTTGCAAATACATTACAATTGCTGTTGTTCTAAACTCGTATATGTCAAATTATCTAGAAAACTTGGAGATACTTTTGAGAGGTGAACTTAAGAGGGATTACAGTACAATGTATAAAGATGAAGAAGAAGAAGCTCCACCACCTCCACGTCCACACCCAAAACCCAAAGCCCCAATGAAAAAGCTTGCTTTTATTCATGGCTTTAAATCATTTGAAGATTCACCCATGTTCCAAGGGACATTAACCCAATTAAGGAAGTTTTTAAATCATCAGCAAGATAATTTGGTAATATTCCGTTTCCAGATCAAGACTCTACTGTATTAGTAACCATACGTTATATTTTTACTTCATTACATTTTTTGTTTTTCCTACAGATTAATCCAGTATTGACAGACCTTTCCGCATTAGGATTTACATCCCCAAGTGAAATCATGAAATCAGCAATGTTGGACATGTATAATGACCCACCACCGCTTCCTAATATTCTTTCTCGTCGTGGAGTCCATTCTTCTGGAATTCTTAAACGTAATTAATCTATGACCACGTTTGATTTTGAAATTGACTATTCTACAATTACATTATTGGTTTAGGTTAGACTCACTAGTTTATTATATTTAGTTAGTTATAATTTTGACATTGATACTTTGACAGTTCCTTTTTGTTATCCATGTAATGTTGTTCACAATTTGGCAATTAATGTTTGTTCCTTTAGAAGTTAACACTGTTTTTCCTCCTGTGGTTAGATGACAAATTATAGATCTGCAATTTTTGCAAAACAATTATGAATTATGTACAAATGCTCAATCAATGTTAATGATTATTTTTTTTGTTTACTCTTCCTTCCTTCTATTCTATTTACTTTACGTCCAAAATAATATATATATGAGCCACCCACCCACAAAAACTACAATTGTGTATGTTTTGGTGTTATGTTAAGTAAATAAATCAATTAACAAGCAAAACTAGAGAAAAAAATTATAAAAGCCAAATAATAATCAAACATTTCATTTCATATATTACAAACGACAAATGTAGAAGTTTATATTTATTCAATGATGATGATTAGTCAATAATTATTAATAATACTAACCAGGATTCACCTGATTTACAACTAATTAAAATCAAACAACAACGCAAAATATAGTAATAATAATAAAATAATCACAATTAGGCACAGACAACTGAAAATTAAATTAACAAAATAGCTCGCTGCGCTACACAGAAAGAAATCTCAAAGATTAAGAAATGAAAAAAATAAATTAAATTAAATTAAAGACTTAATTAGGATGTTTTTTACCAAACATAGAGGAATAATAATAAAACAATAAAAAAAAATACGTCCTTCCTTGTCTATGTCTTGGGTTATCAATCTCAAATTAAGTCGTCATGTTTTTAACCCATATCAAAACAAAAATTATTCCAAATTGCAATCATTTCAAATGTTTTTCCTTATGAGTTATTATGACTAAAAATTGATGAATTGATTTGTTAAATAACAAATTTCTTTACAAAATCCTACATGAACCCGGACAAAGACCCTTATGAGAATGGTTGATACTATTCTTTGATTTAGATTTTTTCATTGAGATCATTGTAGGCTCATTTTTCCCATGATTATTTGATACTATTTGGGATTTATCAAGCTTATCACTATTTGTAACTGCTCCAGAAGCTACAGAATTAGCAGCATTTGATATGAGAATATTTTGTTTGATACCGAAAGATTTATGGTCATCATTATCCTTACTGTCTGGATGTTTAAGGAAACAACATTTACTTCCTACTGTAGTACTACTTGAATTAGAGCTCATTGAACTTGTTTTACTAAAATATCTTGTATGTGTGGGTTCAGGGGTAGAACGGAAATTTCCAAGATTTCCAAAAAATGCAACAAAACGACATTTGGGCTTATTATTGGGATTGGTTAGAGTTGGGGTTATTGGGATTTCAGATGTTGAGATTATGTCAAGATCTGTACTTGTATTGCTATTACTGCTCAGTCTATTTCCCAATGGAAATTTACCTGAACCATAGTTTTCAAATTCATTTTTAAATCCATTTTCCATTGATTTTAGCTTGAAACTTAGGAATACTGGCTGCAAAAGGAAAATATTAAAAATTCCAATTTAAAGAACTTGTTTTAAAATTAAGATTTGTAATATTGTAAGTTTGTGTAAAGTTTACCTTATGATCTCCCATAGATTTCTCACTCCCGATTAAATTATATTCTAAATGAGATTCCTAATTGTAAATCAAAAAATAAAATGAATATGTGAATCAATTACATTTTTTAATAGTTTGCACGTGGAGTTATTATTTCTAAACTTATAGCTTACCTCGGACATAATTTGCTTGGATTGAGGGCTAAATAGAACTCTATCACACCATGAAGGGCATCGAGTTTTCATAAATTTATTACCATCCGATTCATCAAATGGATAAGTAGGATGAAAGTCAATTTCATTTTCCAAAAGTTCATTGTCCAAGGCCTTGGATTCAAATTCATAATCTTTTAACTGAAAGCAAATAACAGAAAATTATAAGTGGTTTTCCCAAGTTATATTACTTTGACTTTGAATCCTTACCCATTTCCAATCATGCTTAAATCTTTCTTCATGATTAGGAACTACAAAGCGCTTAGAATCTAAAATAAGCTCAGGCCCCAATTCTAAAGGTCCATCGACCCCATTGAGATGGTGACTAAGCTCTTTAGAAGCTGCTTCTTTTCGGAATAACTCAAAAATCCCTTGAGTATTTACGCGGAAATTAAAGTCGCCAAAAATAAATAATGGAACCTTTTCGAGATCATCCGTTTTAAAGCTGGAATATCATAATTTAACAAGATTAGCAATTTAAATTGGTTAGGGTAAATGAATTCTTGCTTACAGATTAAGGACATAGAGGATCGTTCTTTGACGATTCTGAGAAAAGATTGATGGGTAATTTGAGGCAGCGATAAGATTTGATGAATCATGAAACAAATGAATATTAACAAGGTCAAAGGAATTTCCATCCACTCTCCAGCGGGTACGGAGAAATCCTTTACGAGACCATTTACACTGAAAAGAATAAATCAAATAAAAACGTTGTATTTTCATTGATCTGAAAGAATTTAATCGAAATATCGAATGTTAAAGATTTGATTTTTCATACATTTGGATAAAAATGCTGAGGAAATTTTTCCTTTTGTTTCCTGTTTGTTAAATTAAGTTCTTTTCCTATGAACAAGCGTCCCGTTGCATTTGGTAAAATTGGAACAAAATTTTTATCTGGAATAGAATAACAGTGTCATTTTGTGAATTTACGTAGTATTTGTAAATACGAATGAAATTGATATCCAACATCGAGATCACTTACATTTAAAGTCCCATAATTCAACCCCAATCGTTCCGTCACGCATAAAATATACATTTGACAAGGCCTAGAAAATAAATATGTGCAGAATTTTTACTATTAAATACTATCTTGTCATTTTCATAAAAATTTTGTCTTACAGTGAATTGGCTTTCCAATTCGGAATTCGAGTCAATAAATCCTTCGACTAGATTGAAGCCAATATCTTTAAAATTTTCAACAAGGGAACTGAAAAATTAAACAATTAGAAAATACAAATAACGATCTTAAATTACAATTACGATGTCTGAAATTCTTTACTACGCAATTTATCCCCTGCGTTGTATCATGTCTCATTCCATTTAGCATATAAATTCAAAGGATTGTGTGATTTAATTTGAGGTAATAATTCTTACAGGTGTGCAATTACAATACAACTCATTAATCATGAATGGTGGGAATTAATTTGCCTATTACTATTTCTGGTCTATTACGTTCA
>JAQGCY010001167.1:0-11679 GCA_034700645.1 Xenylla mediterranea
GCATCTGACCCATAATGATCGTGCTCGCAAACCCAATTGTTAAGGGATGATATTGTTTCATCATAGTTTGTTTTATCATAAGTCCATCCATTCGTGCATGGAACTATCGTTCTATTAGGACTTGTTACGTCAGAAATATCTGAATACATTTTACATTGGCTGTATCGAGGTAAATCGTCTGGGCCTAATTCACTAAGAAGAAAAGCTTTGTCATAACCATTAGTTTTGCTTTTGAGACCAGCAACTTACAATGGAATTGTTAAATTTTTCCATGTTTCTGCATCTGTAAAATTGTCATTCATTGGAACGTAACAATGGTGGTCAGGTTGTTCTAACATGAATATTGCATTTAGTGTTAGAACTGGCTGAAACATAATAATAGGCCCTAAAACTAAATATAAGAGAATCCTTTGATATTTTCCATTAGATCCAGCTAGAGCAAGAACTTCATCAAATTCATCATTATTGTTCATTTTTTGTTGAGTATGAGTTACAATATTCCCATTAACTTCGTCACTATCGTTTGCCTATAACACACGAGTAAAGATAATTATGATTATGAAACATGTTTGAGTTTCGTGATAAAATTTTTGTACATTTTTTCACTATCATGTTTAATTTTTAATTATACTGGGAAGAATCTACATTTCAAGAATTCTATTAGAAGCATTCGGTCGGTCTACAAGCTTATAAATTTCAAACGATGAGTTCATCCCATGAGCCTTTTTCGTGTAGATTTCTTTGCTTTCCTTAGTTATGAGAAAATATTGGCATAAAATTTATGATTTTGCAGCATGTAGAATGGTCTTAAAACGCTTAAATAAATCAAAATTAATCGCACCTACCTGTCTGTTTGTTCAAAGTAAATGAAATCCAGGTAGAAATAGAATACAAAAACCGTGTACAATGAGTAAGAGAAACTTATACTGCAAGTTTAATGAAAATTCTAAACTTGAAAATAATGAAAATTTAAGGAAGGTTCGCTGTGCAGTATTACTATTACAAGCATTATTATTCTTGATGCATAATTAAATGAAAACTAAATCCATTTAAAGAGGGATGATGTTTTTTGCTTTATTTCAACACTTGTCTCCTTCTAAATCAATCTGGAAGTTTTCATTCTTCTCAAGGCCTAATTAAATTTACTATTTCTAGTAATTTTATCCATTCTAACATTTATAACCATAATAATAATATTCTAAGTATATCTAATTCACTTGTCTTTGTAAATCATAGTCTCATTGTATGTTAATCTGCTGCACATTAAATGAAGAACTGTTTAAAGTCGCCGTACCGATTAGGGTATCACTTTCAACAAAAAAAAGTAAGGTATAAAAATGCTACTAAAAAAACTTATACGACTAGGTATGAGTATGACGTCCTAAAACTAAAATGCTTTGACCATGTTCCAGATAATTTAAAACCAACTTAAGTTTAAAGTTGGTTTTACTTTACTTGCACCTATCCAAACAACTTGTTTCAATATTTAAGTTTACACTGGAGCTCTGCACTTTAAACTAGAAAAAATTTGTCGCCAAAGCTAATAGTTAAAATTCTAATCATTAACTAGGCAATAGATATTAAGATTTAATATTGGAAAATGAGTAATACACTCATAAAATCTATGGGAATCCACAGATTGTTCATGCATGCAATAGAAAAATTTTAATTATACTCAAGATTCCATTTCTAACGCAATATACGTATTAGTAACTATTTACTTTTCAACCTGTAAAATAAATTGGAAAATCATAAAAGCAGTAACAAAATAGTGTGAACTGTGAAGTTAATTGCTTTCCAAATATGCAACTAACGAAGGACCAAGGAAGGAAACTAATTGTCAAGGCTAAATATTCACGAAACTATGAAACAATATGAAAATGCTAAAAAGACAACACTAAATCAAAGTACGTAGCATAAAACGAAAAATGTTGAGCTTTTTGATTCAACAATAATTGAATAAAGTTAGATCCAATTTCATCCAAATTTCTAAACCGTCCAATCGGTAAAATTTTATTTGAATGCCAATGCTAACAATTAAGGTTTGAAAATGATTCCTAAAAAAAAGTACTTAATATTATTATTATTGTTTGATTCTCACCTTGGTTGTAGTAGTTAGTTGTAATGCCATTTGGATTTGAATGATTAATTAGGAAGGTAAAATTGCAAAACTTCAAATCAATAGCTACTGTAGTCGTAGTCGTACTGTGCTTTATGCACTAAGATACAATACAATTAACAAGGTTAACCTTTCTAAGTCACGACTACTAGCCAATTCTACCTTTCTAATTTGAAGTCCTGTCCATCTGAATAACTGGACGGAAATGACATAGATGAATGCAGAATTACATGGTTTTGTGTATTGTTGCATTATGCAACTAACTCTTAATATTTAGATTAGATTTAGGGTTTAGGGGTTTGAATTTGCATTTGGTTTCATGACGGACAACTTCTATTCTGTTACATTGTACAACAGCAATAATCAAGATATTCTTCTAATACAAAATATATGAGCAGTTAACCCCTATTTTGTTATGTCTACATGTATAATAGTTTAAACTTATTAGTACTTCGCTTCATTGGCAATTAGAAAATACAGGTTTTATAATACTGCTGCTGCAAATAGTTCTTTCCTTAGCCTATTATTGACCACATAATTACAATAAAAAATCAGTCAGAGAAAGAAAGAAATATTTCTCCACACTTGCTAACAATTAGAATTTACCGAGTAATTTCCGTCTGAGAGCATATTTATTATCAATTTTGTTTTATTCTCTTTTACTTGTTGCAATGCAATACAATAAAGGATTTCTGAAAATTAGATTTTTGATGATTGAACTTTTTGCTGATCAGTCATTTTCAATAATGTCACCTCCAAATATCAGTAATCCTATAAAAATTGTTAAAAGTACAGAGATAACTGCTTGATGGGAAAATATTTTTGTTCCAGCAGCACAAACACCCCAGCCGACTTCGTCAATCATTTCGAGGACACATTTTCCACTTTTGCACTCATCATCTAACCAAGACAAATGAAGCCCTTCTTTCACTTCCTCTGGTTCAACTTTGGCCTCCTTAACTATTTCACGGATAAGTCTTTGTTCACAAGTATTCCGCATAGTAGGACTATTACAAGCTTCATCCAGGAAATCCTTAAATTCTTCTTTAGTGGTACAACGTTGTTTATCGTTGGACGGCGGTCGACAGAGGCGACCAGATTCACATTCATCGCCTGTACTTCTCTGGTATTCGAAGTTGGATTTCACGATCTGCAAGGACGATAAAAGGAGTAAAAGTATTTGGAACTTGGGCCAGTAAATTCTTCTCATGGTGAACTAGTTTCTTTGGAAAGGAAGTGTCTGAATTTAAATTCATTCAGAACTAATTGGGTCCATGTATTTTGGTCTGATTCTAATTACGTCAAGATGCAAGGGTACATGTTTTCTGTTTCCGTTGTCATAAAAACTTGGAATAAATAAAATGATGAGCGAAATTATCTTGGCTCAACCATGCATGGGCATGAAAAAAGTAATTATAAGACAACAATGTAAATGGATCAGTTGAAGCAGCTATTCTAAAATTTATTTTATTGATTGCATTTTGATTTTGTTTCAAGCTGACAATAATAATTTTCTAAAACTGCATATATTGCCATTGTTCACATCTTCTTTACATATATTTTGTGCATAAGAGTACGAATATAGTTTTGAGATTTTCAATGATTTATTTTGTGAAGAATGAATATTAATACAGTAAATTGTTAATCTTGTAGGTTTTCGAATATAATATAATACTTTTTTTGTTTGTCATAAAACTTTGGAGAATTCTAATATAATAATTATTTCTAATATTCATTTGGTTTGGGTTTGATTTTTGTAATATATTTGTTTATCTAAAAATAACAGGTATTTCATTTCCATCTCACACTATTAAGTATTATCACTAGAAACATCATTAATTGGATCCTTGTTTCTTTCTCATTCCTTTATAAATAACCATTTTCCTTTAAAAAAAATTGAATTAAAGCTACAAACAATGAAAAACAAGAGAACTTAAACTATGCTAATGTTTAATTAAACTATAGTACACTGGGTTGAAATAATAATAAAAACAAAATTAATTCATAATAATAATAACAATAAAAATCAGACTAATAAGTTAACAAATATTGATTGGTTGAAGAGATGATCAATTCAGTTTACTTCAGATCATTCATTTTCAATTTAAAATTATATGGGTCATAAAATCCAGCCACATAATAAACCCCTTTGACTTGAGATTTCTTTTGGCTTCCTTGTAACTTTCCAACTTTCCCATTGAAAAAATGTCCATATTTTTCTTTAAACTCATCGTATTGTAAGACTTCACATTTCCTTGCAATTGTTTGCACATCATTCTCATCAATGTGTGGAGATTCAAATAATGCACCCTAAAACAAGTGGATCAAGTATTTGTTATGTTATATAAAAGAGAAAGTAAAAGAAATAAAGTGTAATGCTTACTGGATATTTTATTCCTTGAATTTTCTTTTTGGTTTTGACTTCTTCAGGATGATAAAACCATCTCACATTAACAATTTTATGGCCTTTCTTTTCCCAAAAATTCTCAACTCGACCTTAAGGAATAAATAAAATTAATCATTAATTACTTTCCGATCCAACTAACTTTTAAAACTACAATGATTTACCAAGAAATGGTCTTTCATTCCTTTCATTTGAAATAAATATAGCTGCATCTCCAACATTAATTATTTCGTCTCCTCTTTGAATTCCATGGAAAAACTCTTTGTTTCTGTTTTTCTTAGATTTAGGTGGTTTGTATCCCAATCCACTCCATGTCCAATAGCGAATTTTTGGATTGCTATAGTCTTCATTTAAATCTTCTACTTCCTCTTCTGTTTCATCTTCTTCTTCTCGGTGCAATTTGGCTATTTTGGCACAGTATGCTACTCCACAGTCTGATTCTTCATGATCTCCGTTACAACTGTCATGAGTATTAGCAGATGAGTTTCGACGTTTTCTATGTTTCTTTTCTAGGGTTAAGAGTGGATTCGGATCGTATTCTATGTAAAGTAAAGAGCATGGATATTGAAAAGGAGGTCAGAATATTGAACCAGTATTTTCGTTTAGAAAAAAATCATTACCTCTGACAGGATGATTTGGAGCTAGTAATCTTATTTCATTAATTTTAATGACCCCAGTATCTCCGTCATCAAATTCAACTGGTACTAATTCCGATTTGGTGTCATAGTCTGTTGATACTTTTCCAGCATAAAGTCCACTATACATTGGAGACCAATAAGCACAAATACGTAGACCGTGCGGTAGTTGAGATGGTTTCCAGGGCTTAGCTTCTCGAATGCATTTCTACGAAAAAAAGCAAAATTGTAAAATTATTAAAACCAATATTTACATCCGTGCTTCTCTTGTCCATCCTTTCTTGATAACCATAGAATCAACCGCAAAATAAACACTTAACTTACCTCAAGCACTTGCTCTGCAGAAAATATCATATGCGGAGGTGCACCTCTTTCATTATCTAGTGTAACCCCATAAACATCCGGTGGTTGCAAAGCATTTAGTTTCCCAGTATAAAACAATCCTTGAATTTCTGTCAGTACTCTCATTTCATCAATCATCTCCTCAACTCCAGAAATCACAACATTATCATTCCATTCCAACTCTTTGGTTTGATCATCCTTTTCATCTGTTGATTTATGTCTCCGACTAAAAATATTCATATCAATAGAAGGTTTTCGGATTTTGAGCCTTTCGGCCTTGTTGTTTCCAGTTGGATATTGTGTTGTTGTTGATGTAGGTTTAGGAGGAAAATCTAACATCACGTCTTCAACATCTGAATTAGAATTTTCATCAGCACTCTTTACAACTGCTTCTGCCTTTAAACTTGGTCTAATATGATGAACGCTATTTTGACGCTTTCGAATTTTCAATGGAGATTTATTTTTAGGTGCACTTCCTTCACTTCGATTTCTCGCTCGTTTCCTGTTAACTTTCTCTTCATCAATACTAGAAGTAGTAGCTGAGTCCAAACTACATTTACTTGACTTATGTTGAAATGATTGGGATTTCCTTGGACTTTTAGTATGTAACACATCTTTAGGTCTACCAGAAAAAGGCTGATAATGTTCAGCCGGAACCTCACGTTTTTTGAGATCTGCTATTTCTGATCCTGATTCAACTTTTACAGCAGTAACAGCAAGAATTGGATTGGCGTTCCAGGTACTTTGAGAGCATGAGTCATTACTCATAATACTGGTATTACTGTCTGTATTATGGAAACTTGGATTTGCGATGGAATTTAAAGATACAGGAACGGAGCGTATTGTGGCTGGTGTTGGAAATATTCTATTAATATTAGATTGGGAAACTGATGATTGTGATTTCTGTATCTGTTCATTATGATTCATTTTTTGCACAGCTGGTGATATCCCATTTGTTGGAACAATAATGCCTTTAGAACGTTCAACTTTTGATGGTCTGAAAGGAGAATGTGTTGGTTCTGGTGTTGTTGGTTTTGTTAGAATATTTTGTTGGGGTGGAGTATTTGGATGAATCAGAATTCGAGTTGGTTTAACTTTTGAAATTGGTCTGGTTGTTGTTGGTTTTAAGTTGCCTGTTTCATGCTGTTGTTTATTTGGAGTTTTTGGAATAAAACTTTCTTTGAGATCTTTGGAACCAAGGCTTGGGTTAGAAGAATCAGACTTCTTTGGCCTTCCAATAAGTTTGATACATGAGTCAGGTTTTGTGTGTGACAAATTACTTGGTAAAAGTATTGTATTTGAGTTATTATTATTAGCTGTATTAACAGTTTGGCCAAACTTTTCAGATGAATACTGTTTAAATGGGGGTACACTTGGTTTAATGTCCTCAATGTCAAAATCATAGACAGAAGATCCAACTTTTCCTGTTCCACTTTCATTTATTGTTTTATTATTATTGGTGACAGATTTTTCAGATTTAATTGGATGAACTGATTCGTCAGTTTTCTTAAAGATCTGTTTCTTTGTCGTTTTGAGTTTGGTTGGTGATGGGGAAGTAGCTAAATTCTTGTGTTTAGTCATGGATTTTTCCATAGCTCTTGATTTCTTTTCATCTAAGCTATTTCTTCGGTCGGCTTTCTTTGGTTTCTTCTCCAATGATAATCGGCGCTTAGGACTTTCTTTCATTGTTTTGTTCCTTGGATGAAGTTGTGGAATTTTCAATTGGAAAGGATGTTGTACTTCTTGTTCCTTTGGTTTTTCTTCGACTCTCTGTAGGATTTTATGCTCAATATTGTTATTGTCCTTTGGATTGCAAACTGGTATTGGTTTCATATTGTTCCAAGTTGTAGTAGTACTATCATTGGAAGGAATATCAGGATTACTGACGGATCGTTCTGGACTTTTTTGAATTTGTATCATATTATTCAAGTTCTCAAGTCGGAGAGTACGTGAAGCCTCGGAATTAATACTAATATAAGGACCAATTTCTTGAGCTACAGTAGCTAATAAGTTTAAGTGACTTTCTTCTTCTGATATGACAATTTTAGGAAAAGAATGAGCTAGTCCAGAGCTAGGCTCAGATTTTGTTTCAACAATAGGTTTTAAAGGTATGGGAAGGAATGAAGCATTTGAAGATTCAACATCATTTTTAGCACTATGATTATTAGCTCGCTTATTATTACTATCACTATCACAATTATAAGCAGTAGAAGCATCTACTAAGGCCTGCACCTGATTAAATGTCATAACTGAATTTTGTCTAACAACTTCAGTTTCAGGCCGATTAAAAATAGCAGCAGCAGCAGGTGAAGTATTATTTAAAATTTCATTATTGGGTAAAGGAACATGATGAGAATTGTTGAGTAAGTTTAAATCCTTATTTTGATTATTATTATTACAATAAAATGTCTTATTGTGGTGATTTTCAACTTTTCCATTTTTAGTTTCGGAAGCATGTTGGGATTTAGGCATTTGTTTTGGTTTATCTCTTTTCCATTTCTCATTGTTTGGTATTTTCTCCTGCTCCTTTCTTTGCTTACTTTCACTTTTCACTTTTGGATTATTATTATTAGAAGGTAGAGTAAACGTAATAGGCAAATGATTATTATTATTATTATTAAGTGTTGAAGATTCAGGTACAGTCATTTCATTTCCATCACATTTCTCTGCACACTTTGGATTATTTGAAAGTTTTTGCACTTTGTGTTTTGGTTTATGTTCCGAAGTATCATTAGAATGATGATGATCTACTTTTCTCTTCCGATGAGGCTTTTCTTCAGCAGATTGAGATACAAGACGAGCAGGAGATCCAGATCCTTTATCATCTCTCTTTTCAATCAAACTTTCAAGTTTGCTAAAATCATTTTGTTTCTTTTTAGGGAATTCATATTCTGATAGGGTTCTCTCTGTTTTTGTTCCGTCTTCTTCTGCAACAGGTGACATGCTGGGTTTCCTTGAATGGGTTACAAGGGAAATTGGTGAATATTCTTTCCATGATGAGTCTTTTGATGGTTTAATTGAAGGGCTAAAGGGTGAGCTAAATGGATAATGTTTACTTGTAGGAATCGGATTTGGAGTAATACATTTACGATGAAGGAAATAAGAATTTGTATCATGAATTGTTATTGGTGAGGGTGTAGAAGAGGCTAAGCTTCGAGGTGAAAGTGTTGTAGAAGAAGAACCGAGTCCAAGTGACATTTGGTGATGATATAAATCTGATACCCATCCAGGATGATGAGAGTCTAGATTGAATGATGATGAATTATTATTATGTTGGGATGTTGGGGAAGGCGATGGAATGCTTATTCTAGGACTTGATATTGGTGTTATTTCACGCCTATAATCAAATTCAACAAGCCTTGCAGACTGTTGTTGTTGTTGCTGCTGATGTTGGAGTAACTGTTCATAATGAACAAGTGGATTTGTTGAGTAGCCAGGATATAAATATGTTGGAAGACTATAGGCTCCATAAGGATTTGTCATTAATTGCATAGGTAATTGGGAATGCATATTCATGTTAGTTGGTTGCATATAGGATGGCGAGGTTCCTTGAGGAATTCCTGAAGGAAATCATAATAAGATAATATAAAACAATTGTATATGGTTTTGCACTTCAAAAGAAAGTTTAATACAAAAAATAGTAAATAAAAAATTCAGAAAAAAAAATTTACCCTAAGGAGGCATAAAGCTCAAGATTATTGTATTTGTATCTAAACTAGGCTTTAGAAAAGAATATTTTTTATTACACTAAAGGGGATAGATGCATCTTTATTATAGAGACGTCAGTTAGTACGTCAATGAAAAGGAAGGCCTAATAGGTTTTTAGACTCTGATAAGTAAGAAAGATAAGATAATGTACTGTAAAATGAGGAGGAGAAAGGACACGTGGAATTGGAAAGCCTACTTTCTCCTCAGGGTTTTAAAACAATTTAGAACATTAACTTACCCGAACTTATTGCATGAGGCATAAGGAGATGTGGAGGCCAATCACGGTTGTGGTTTAGGTTTTGGTTATAAGGACTACTTCCATTAAAGCCAAAATTATTATTACTGTTATTATTAGAGTAACTGTAACAATTGCCAGTATTGGTATCCAAAGGTGGCTTTCCATTCAGAGTCAATTGAGGAGGTAATCGACTTTTCGAACCACTGCAACTGCTAGAAGAAGTAGCATTAGTTGCATTACTATAAACTTTTAACACTTCATTGACTAAAGATGTTGGAGGAGTAGGAGCAGCAGCAGCACACGATGTAGAAATTGGTATTGGTATTAGCCTGTCTTCCTTACGCTCTAAACCAGAATCGATTGTTTCCAGGGAATTTCCTATATCGGCTCTGGTCACATGGTTGTTCTTGCTGGTCTTTCCAGAAGGATTTCGGCTAACACTTTCAGTTAGAGGAAAGTTAATAGTTGTTGGCTTGAGTTTGGAACTGGTTGAAGAAGAAGAAGTCGGAGAAGAACGTTTTGGTTTTGAAGGTGATGTGGATGACATGGTACTTAGTTTAGTGGAGGGCTGATGTTGGAAATTCTTTTGACGATGAAGTGTAGGCGTAATCGTAGTTGTGGATTCAGTAGCTGTAGTAGAATTACTGGTTTCAATTTCACTATTACTGGCATTTCTTTGCCAAGCTACTGCAATTCCTACTGGAATTCCAGATTCCTTAAGGGTTCTTCCTTTCCCTTGTTTTTTATCAGGTAGGCGAATTTTCCTTCCACCGTTGACGTTGTCTTGCTCTGTTGATTTTTTCCTTACACGAATTTGACCAGATTGATGTGAAGGATTAGTATTCAATTTATCCAACTTAATATTATGTGGTTTTTCCAAATCTTTTGAATTAAGTACACTTAAATGATGATTTAGTGTCGAAGAGGGTGAAGAAGGTTTATCGTTTTCCAATAAAAAAGGTGAAATTGATTTAATGCGTTGACTTTCACTTTGAGATGGTTCTTGTGCATCACTATCAAGGCTCATATATTTTTTCACCTCTTCACATTTTTCTGGAGAAATCAATTTTTGGTTGTGGTTACTTGCCTCACTAACTTTTATTATTTTTTCTTCGTTAGGATTTTGTAGAGTGCCTGGAGTTTGTTGTGGGATTTCTGGATGAGTGTTATTCTGTTGTTGTAATTCTTCTGGGGCAATGACTTCATTACTACTACAAGTCTCATTTCTTAATTCACCTACGATTTCATTCATTGCTTATGCTTCCTATTATTGATTTCTTATTCTTGTAAAAATGTGAAAGCTTTTCCATTCTCCATAAAAATAATAATAATGAACGAATTACTTTAACTAATGTAATTTAATATAACGTCTGATGTTTGATGTATAATGTTCACTGTTCCGATTCTGAATGAAACCTAGAGAAAAAATAAACAAAAAGCATATAAACGTCAGGAGATGATTTTTTGTAGAGATTAGATTCTCTGTGACTGTAAACCATAAACGTTGTATGATGATCTTATTTTGCAAAATTCGACACGACTAATAATGCTAAAACCACGTATGTATAACTCTAGAACTCGCAGATAAAAGTTTAGTCAAACGAGAACGACGTAAGTAAAGTAACATGACTAATTGTCATCTATTTTCTATCTAGCGCACGTGGCTAGATGATTTCAACGTTCTATTGAAAATAAAATAAAAGTACATTTTAGTTGTTGTAAACCATTTGAATAACTCCATAGAAAACCTTACTGGAGTCGAAATAATGTAAAATAATTTTTTGAGGCCTAACAACTAAGAAACAGTGACATTTTACACATTCAAAATTTTCTCAAATATGTCATCCATCCTATGCTAATATTCCGCGAAGCAAAATGTACATAAACAATTCAATTTTTAAATTATTAATGCAAATTAAATGTCAAACGGTGTATAATAAAACTTTGAGTAGAAGTAGATGTACAATTATATACAGAAATAGAAAACACAAATATAAAAATACAAAAGCTCTAAGAAATATGTCCGTCTGTCTAGAATTTAGAAAGAAAGAAATAAAAAGCAATGCGGCATTTTGCTAACTACTAATGTCGAGACTCAAAGGAAATTATTCGGTATTCTAAAAATGTTGAACGCTGAACTAGGATTATTGAGTTTTCATTGAGAAAAGATACGTTCATGTCATGAGTGAACGTTCCGTTTCCTTGTGTGTTATTCAAACCCTTAACTAAACTC
>JAQGCY010001168.1:0-11677 GCA_034700645.1 Xenylla mediterranea
AACCCTTCGAGATTTTACGATTCGAGATTATCCGTTCAAGATTTTCCGGTTCGAGATTTTCAGTTTCGAGATTTTCAATGGTAACCGGTAGAGTCGCTTAATACATATAAACCTAACACTTTGAAAACTTAAAATATTTTTTTTATTCAAAATCTGAATCTTAAAAAGAACTCTTCCATAATTTGTACAAATTCTACTAATACTATTCTACAACTGATTTACAATGATAATTAATTTGATGTTGTTTAGTCATTTTGATTTTTGTTACTTGTCTGTAATAAAGGGATGAGCTAAGGCTTGACTCGGTGTACAACGTTTGGAAGGATCAATCATAAATATACGATCCAAAAGGTCCTTGAGTTGTCCAACTTTCTTTAACTGATCTGGTGGCAAGTCTTGGTTTCCAATCAGCTCTTTTTGAAGATCCCTTGTTGGATTGATTATTGACATCGTTACTACTTTTTCCTGCGTAATAAAATAAAATATGTTGAAATCAAACTCTCTTTTCAAAGTATAAGCATTAAATTTATGAACAAGCCTTGGTAAATGCTAACTTACCTTTTCAGTAACTTTATCAACTTCTTTGGAAAGGAAATTGCAATTAGAATCAAAATGTTGATCTTTAAATGCACCCTTTCTTATCAGCTTATTCGGGAACCTCCCTTTGAGATCCATGAATGTTTTTAACATCTGAAAAATCAAGGGAACAAATATATATCAATATGTAAAATAAAATATTTGTTCATTTTACTAATAGAACCTTACCTGATTATTGGAATTTCCAGAGAATAGGATTTTTCCTGTATAAAGTTCATAAATTGTACATCCAACGGACCACATGTCAATTCCATATTCATATGGGAGGCCGAGAACTGCAAGGAAAAAAGACGACAAAATTATTAGTCCAATTTGTATTTGCATCACAAACACTTAGTTTTTATTAGACTTACTTATTTCTGGTGCACGGTAAAATCTGCTTACTAGATATGGTGTTATATCATTTTCAGAAACTGTTCCTGCAGATCCAAAATCACATAGCTTCAGAGTTAGTTTATTCTCTGTTACCTGTAATGCAATGCAAGGAAATTAATTATCATTATTACCATTCTTTTATATTTGAAACTCGGAAATGTAATTTCTTTCACTTACGAGTATATTATCCGGCTTGATATCTGCATGCAAAATCGTGGCCCTTTTCAATAATTTCAACGCCAAGAATAATTGTTGTGAATAGGATCTTACGGCTTTGATATGGAGTCCTACATCCTTTCCATATTTTTTCAGTACTTCCCTCAGGTTCATTGACAAACTCTCAAAAACCATGCAGAGATGTTGTTTATGGAAAAAGTGTCTTTTCAACCTGAGACAATGGTATTTATCATCTGGATCAGAATCATTAAGCTTCTTCAACGTTTCTAGCTCTTTGAGGCCAGATTTATGCATAATTTCATTGTTTCGTATAATTTTAACTGCTACATCTTCATTATCTCTTCCACCATCACGAGCACGAACAACATTGCTAAATACCCCTTGTCCAGTATACCCATAAACAGTATAGCGTGAATCTAACATTTCACCAATTCTGACACGATAATAACCATCTGCATCATCCCAATTATCTGTAAGTGTTGGATTCTCGTCTGCTCCACCCATAACACGCCCTTCTACCCCTTGGATTGGGCTCTGCAAAAATCACAAGTCAAAATCAATAAATGAATATATCGAATTTACAATACATTTGGCAATTGAAAAGCTTGCATTTGAAATTAAGAATGTATGTTACTGGTCTATCCGATTTGTTCGTATGGAACAAAAATTTCTTTGTTTTGTTGAATGTTAGCAAAAATCATTAAAAGGTCAATTGTTTAGCCTTGTCAGAAAGTCGAACTGAAAAACTGTTTAAGTCAGACTTGAGTTAATTAATGCTTCCAAGGTATAATGCATTCTAAATGCTAATTTGTACATATGTATGATTGGTTTTTCCAATGCTCTTTATGTAAAAGTGTTGGTAATAGGCAACAATCATAACACAAACAATAATTTAAGTGAATTACTTTCGCATCTTAAAATGAAAACTGTGAATAAAAGTAAAGCTCAAAGCCCGCAATACAAAGCACAATGAGCTTTAGAACCGATGCTTGAAAGTTTGTAAAAGAAGTAAAAACCAACAACTTACATCAAAATGTTCACTAAACATATCTTGAGCTGCAGCTGGAACTATGGCTAAGTTATCCTTTGATTTACCGTCATTTTTATCTTTGTCCTTGATATCACTACCAGTACCAACTGCACTAGCAAAAGGATGGGCAGCTGAATTATTACTGTTACTAGGTGGTGAGGAACGGAAGCTTAAGGAATCTTGGGTAGAATCCTGATCCATAGTATTTTCACTTTGGAGTCCAGATCGAAGACCTGTAGAAGTATCACCTCCTCCAGTTCCAGCTCCTGTTGATGATGTGGACATGTTGGATTCTTCATCTAGGCCACCAAGACGCTGAAATTCAACAAAAAGATTACTCATTTGTGACCAAGAAAATATAAACTTTGACAGAACCTTGTGTTAAAAACCCTTCAAAATCAGCGTCTCAAGGTCACAACTTTGTCAGGACACCAAAAGTATCGAAGTCTGTCCTCTGTCAAGTTCTCATCTTTCGTCAATATGCTCAAAGCTTGGCCTCTATAGAATAGTTTTTAGCTTACCTTTAGTAATTCCTCTCGTTCTCTCCGTTTTTTCTGAATAAGAGCTTCTTCATCCTCTTCTTCTTCGTCATTAATGTCCAAATCTCTGAAGAAAAAGAATCACGTAATTTTAAATTTTACAAGATTAATTAGATAACAGATTAATAGATATAGAACTTACAATTCTTCCGATTCGGAATCCGGCTTTTTATGATGGTGGCGATCACGATCTTTGCGTTCATCTCTATCTTTGTCACGGTTATCTCTGCGATTCATGCGGTCACGATTGTTGCCCCATCGCCTATCTCGGTCACGACTTGAACTTCTTTGAAACCTACGATTCCCAATGTCCCTGTCTCTGCCTTCTCTTTGGTCTCCACGATTTCCTGTCCTTCGGTCGACCGTTTCAACTCTATCTCGAATAAGATCATCTCTTAAGTCACCCATTCGATTCTTTTGGTAATTCGTGGATCTACCATGAGAATAGTTTTTACCATCCCTATGGTCGCGGTTGTGCTCACGTTCTCTGTCTCTGTCCCTATTGTTATGGTCCTTCCGATGGTCACGAGAATCTCTGTGGTGTCCACGCTCACGATGTCTATCTGTGTCCCTTTCCCTACTTCTACTTCGGCTGGAAAGGCGAGGCTTCTTCGATGGAGTTGACTTCTCCAATTCATGCTCACGTTCCTTAAGCTTGGATTTCTTAGATTTTTCGGGAGATTCATTGTGACGGCGATGGTGGCGATCTTCGATCTCCTTATCTGAAGCCTTGGATTTTGACTTTGCTGGGGAAGATTTGATAGCTGTACCGTTTTTGCTTGCAGTTGAAGTTGATGGTTCTGCAGTTGGTGCAGCGTCTGCTGGACAAATTTCAACAAGTTTTCGCTGTAAAAGTTCCTTCTGCCTCATGAGCTCCTCTAAATCAATATCTTCGTCTTCCAGCTCCCCATCACCAGAGAGAACTGAAACACTGGGGGAATCGAATACTTCTGGTACCTGAGCTCCTGGTGTGTCCGAAGGAAGAGATGGATTAGAAATAGAAACAGAATTTTTAGTTGATTTAGCATTGGAAGTATGAGTAAGCGAGTTTTGGCTTCCTACTCTTGGTAATAGTACATTAGTCGTAGCCGTATTGGAAGTTCCGAGGCCTAGACCCAAGGTAATTGCACTTTTTTCTAAGAGGTCACGTGCTGTCAAGACTGGCCCACTAGTTGAAGACTTTCTGGATCCAGAGTGAATATGGGAAGCTTGGTCGTCATGTCCTTGGTCATCATGTTTGGAACTAGAGTGTTTTTTATGCTTCTTTTTATGCTTCCTAGAAGAAAAGTCGAATAAATTTCTCTCATATTCTAGTCATTAGAACTTATCAGATAGAAACATAACTTACTTCTTCTCCTTCTTAACCTTTCCTTCCTTTTTATGCTTTCCATGTTTATGACTATGACTGTGAGATTTCTTATCCTTTTTCTGTTTCTTATCTTTAGTTAACTTTTTAACGTCTTCCTTAATTGGAGCAGAGGGTTCGGCTGTGGCAGATGATGAATTGATGATTTCAACATCAGAATCTGATCCACTGGAACTACTTGCTGAATCCTCTGATTCCCTAACATTAATAGTGACAGGTGGGACATGGGAACGCCCAGGCTTAACGTCTACAGAAGAACCAGAACCCCTCATAATTAATCAAGTGGAAAGGGAAATTAAATAGTGCTTTATAATTGGAGATTGTAACCGAAAATTCAGATCTGACCTCACTCCACTCAGTACTCACTCACTCACTCTGCCTCAACGGAAACCGACCTATAGAGTACAGACAGACAGACCTGCGACCTGACCCTTGACCTACTTTTTGTTAGTAAAATATTGACTAGTGACTAGTTAATGTTGACTAATGGCGATACGATACGGTAACCCTGGAACTCAATTAATTAATTGAACCGTGACTACTAGTGACTGGAACTGGATCCGTTTCCAGTTTTTGGATTTATTTACTTTTACACCTTATGCTCCGGGATCCAAACACTCGCTTCGCATTTATTTGTATGCGACAATTGAGTTGGAATTTTGTTTTAAACCCATGCGCCACTTTCCTTCCCTAACTAAAGCTCAATCTTCACTATATGGAAAACTTGCAACCGCAACCGCAAGGACTGGATTTATGTTCACTTTGCTGTACTTTTTCGTACCGGTGTTGTTTCCGATAAGAAATCACAACTTCGATACTTATTCGTTTGATTTGATGAAATAAAGTATAATTAATTGTAATTTAATCCGAATACAAAGTTCTATCCAATTGGATAATATTGATAGATAACATATTTTTATCCAACGCTGACGTTTGCACTCATTTACTATCGATTTGGATCGAAACTCCAGCTCGCGTTAGCTAATTCTTGGTCTTTATTTGAGCTATAGCACGTTTTTTAATGAAGCTCATCAAATTTTGAATATTGTTTTCATAATTGTCATTAGTTCAACTTGGTTTAATGTCCGTGAGCGTAACCTCTCTACTTCCAATGCCAGTGTGCTAAAAATTCTTAGCACAAAGTCCATGAATCTTGTTTGAATCTTGAATCAATTTGGCCTTTGTAGAAATTCTACCACGGGGCGCGGCGTCTAGTGAAATTGTTGCCCTTACTAATGCCGGAGCCGGACTGGTATACGAAAAGAGAATAAATAGGTTAGCCGGGTGTGTTGGTATGTTCTCGATTTTTCAAATGGCGCTAGACTGAAGAATTTGAATGTTTCCAAAGACGACTAAAAGTAAAAGTGAATCGTGACATTTGGGTATGTATGAGTTGATTTGGAAATTCCAATTTCCAACAAACATTCCACTACCCATTGGCTTGTAATTGGAAATTTTGGAAACTCGTAATTAACTAAGACAAGGCAAGAATTGACCTTGGAAAAATGGCTTCAGGTTCGAATAACAAATGGGGTAGGATGGAATCAGAAATGGATCGATTTGAAGCTGAAATTTCCACACTTTCCAAAACAACTCCATCTCCAGCTGGTCCCCAATTGCCGTCTGGCGTTGTTCCAGGGAGTTCTGGTACAATAAGTGCTGCATCATTCCTACCAGCATCACTTCGTAAGCCCCAATTACCCCAAATCCCTGGATCCTCTGCAGTTAGACCGACGCTGTTTAAACCTGCTGTGATTATCAGGTAAGGCAATTCGGTTCGGAGTATTTGAGTACTCCCAGATTATTAATCA
The DNA here is from genome assembly GCA_034700645.1 of Xenylla mediterranea. Taxonomy (NCBI): domain Eukaryota; kingdom Metazoa; phylum Arthropoda; class Collembola; order Poduromorpha; family Hypogastruridae; genus Xenylla; species Xenylla mediterranea. Next base: position 5,896 of record JAQGCY010001168.1, read on the forward strand.
TATTGCCTATTTAAGCCACAAATCACTAATTCTTCGGTTTCTTTCTCTATTTATTTATAGTGGAGCTCCACAAGTTTACGGAGCACCAAGCCCAAATCGAACTCAAACCCCAACCCTACGTCCAACTCAACTAATTCCAAAAACCGTAAGACCTTCCTTAATCCAAGGTGCACCACAAATAACTGCTTCACTTAATCATAGTCATATGTCACCATCTGCCGCAGCCACAAGCTCTACGGAATCTGGATCTGTTCCAGTGACTCATACTTCCCCAAGTAACAATCATAATCAGAATCCAGGTTCATCTTCTGGTCCCAGCTCGAGTACCAATACTCCAGTTAAAACAGTAACCAAGAAGAAAAAGAAGAAACAAAAAGAAGGAGCTACAGAAGGTGGTGGATCCAAAGGACCCAAAAAAGTGTTACGGGCTGCTGGTGGAACTGTTTGGGAAGATCCAACACTTTTGGATTGGGATCCAAGTATGTCTTTTTTTTTTTGATTAGTCTGTAGATAAGCTTGGATATTAAATAATTGAAAATTTTTCTTACAGAGGATTTTCGTCTATTCTGCGGTGATCTTGGAAATGATGTGACCGATGAAGTTTTGACCCGTGTATTTGGACGTTATCCAAGTTTTGTTAAAGCTAAAGTTGTAAGAGATAAGAGAACAAATAAAACGAGGGGCTATGGATTTGTTAGTTTCAAAGATCCAAATGACTTTGTACGGGCTATTCGGGAACTTGATGGTAAATAATTATTTAAAATTAAAACTTTAAATGAGTCGATTACTGGATTACTGAAACTTTGCTTTTTTGCAGGTCGTTACGTTGGAAGTCGTCCAATTAAACTTCGTAAATCTACATGGGATGCTAGAAGCTTGACTCAAGTACGAAAGCGTGAAAAGCATCAAAAACAATTATTAGGTCTAATCAAACCTTAACCAACGTAGTGCAGTAGTTAAATGTAAAGGTATTTCTCCATGCACCGATGGGTCTACAAAATCAAAAGATTGAACGACGGTTGTACAGTGTAGAAAGCAAAGCATTGATTCTTTTTTACTCTGACCAATCAAGTCTCCAGTTTCACATAAAGTTTTTATTTGTACAATTGGACAATTCTATTCAGTTGATCTTAAGCTCGTTTCGTTAACCGTTAATGTTTTCCAAATTCTTAATATTGAATCAATTAATTAATTGTTAAAATACAAAAATTTTCTTGACATTTGAAGCTCTGAGACCAGGATTTCTCATTTACCTAGTTGTAGTTTGTACCAATAACACAAATACTGATGCTCAGTTACTTGAGTTTTTGTCCTTCCGAATCTGAATTTCGCTCAGAGTCTTCTTCATCATCTTGATTATCGACCATGACTCCATTAAATACCATTGCTGTGTACCAATCTAGGCTTTCTAAAAGGACATAAATGGAGCGTTTGCATTATAGGCACTCATAACTTTGAACTTAGATTAGGGTGGACTTACGTGCAAATTTCCTAAACCATTCTGGTTTTGTTTCCCAATAAATAAATAGGTAATAAACTGGAACCCCAGAAGCCACAATACTAACAGCAATAATGATTTCTGAGGCTGGGCTTAGAAACATACTGATGCCCACCAGTGTACTTGTGATTAGAAGAAATGTAGTTGGCAGTAGGAGGGATACCTGGATACAAAGTTACATTTGCAATTAGCGTATCATTAACGCATTTGTGTATAAGAACTTTAAAATCCTAAAACATGTCAGCTTGATGAAACTTTTTAGAATTTTGAAATCTTCTCAACAAAGCTTCTGGGTTTAGACTCTTGATTTTAATACCTTAATTGGTCGATGAGTCTTTGGTTCCTTCCATCTTAAAACTAAGAGCCCAGCTACACAAGATCCCCAACCCAATGCTTCCACAAATGATAAATATGTTATAAGCACGTAAACATCTTTAATTGCTAGCATTAGGATTGAAAGAATTCCCTGGAGAAACAGAAAATAATGGTTTCGTTTAGTTTTCAAATTGGCCTTTCCAGAAACAAAACTTACCAAAAATGTCAAAGCTGGTATAGGAGTATGTGTTTCAAAATTAATAAACGCTAAGGCTTTTGGGAGTTGACCGTTTCTTGCACTGTTAAAAAAATAGCAAATTGAAAATTTTCGCTTTCATTTGAATTTAATATCCATTTCTTACCCAGCTAATGGTAACCTGGATGGTGCAAAAATTGCTGAATTCAAAGCACCAAACATTGAGCATGCAACAAAAAATGGCATTATCCATGAAAACCATCCCAGGACTTGATCACCAAATGTCTGAAAATGAAACATGAACATGAAATTGGCTTTCGATTCCAGCGATAAGAAAAGAAACATTGTAAAATGTACTTACAACTGCCACAGCATTTGATCCTAAAATTTCAGCCTTACTTAGTACAACGAAATAGGCCATATTTGCAAGCGTATAAACGAATGTGACCATTGGTAAAGAAATCCAAATTGCTCTGGGTAAATTTCTGGAAAATGGAAAAAAATGTGAGTGAACACGTGGATTTGTGGACATTAAATTAATAAATGGAAGTTTTTCTTACACAAAAGGATCCTTAAGCTCTTCAGTTACAAAATTTAAAAAATTCCTATAAACAACAACGAAATTTAGATTTGACATTGATATTTTGACAGCGTTGAACATAATTCCATGTAATAAGATTTGCTTACCATCCTGCATAAGAAAATAGACCAGAATACAAAGAAAGAGAAAGTTCTCCAATATTTTGACTTGTTCCTTCAAACGGTGCAGGACTAAAATAATCAATTTCACCAAAGAAATAAACTCCAGCCCCAGCAAAAATAATTACAAATACTGCAACTAATTTTGTTACTGCAAACCAATCATTGAGCTTAGCAGTCCATTTTACATTGTAGCAATTTATTGCAGTGAGCATTGCTATAAAGTATTCGAATACAAAGAAAAAAGAGAAAATATAATTAGGGCTTAATTTTTTCAGGGCTGTAGATTTTTTACTTACAAATGACAACAGCAGCTAATAATCTGACAGCCCATTCCGGTGGATCACAATGTGGCCACAATGGGTGCAACATATAATGTGCAAATGTGAGTCCAAGCACTGCATTTCCCGTTGGAATAATTATAAGTAAGGCTACCCAAAGAAATAAAAATGCTGGTAATGGGCCTAAAGCTGCCATCATATAAATATAATCTCCTCCAGATTTTGGCATCATTGTTCCCAATTCAGCATAGCAAAGAGCACCAATTAAAGATATAACTCCAGACATTACCCAGACGATTAAGGCAACGCCGGGTGAGCCAGCATGGAGTAGGACGCCCTTGGGTGAAATGAAGATTCCGGCTCCCATTACTGAAATAGAAAAGATTCAATGCATTATTGAGTTTTCAAGTGAAAGTTTTGCTTTCTCCAATATATTGAGCCGTTCAGTTTTTAACACATCGTGAAAGTTAGCGTCACACTATTTTCCAAAGGTCATACAAAATACAAATACAACTTACTCATGCCCCAAATAATTCCAGCTCCATCCATTAGACCAAGCTCTTTTTTGAGCTTATGGTCGTCTGAACTATTTGAAACAATGGCATCTGGAGCATGTCCCTGAATTAAATATATGAAATTTTACAAATTATATCATAAGTTCGGAGATTTGTTTTATGTATTTTTTCTTACATTTGGAGTTGAAACAGCAAATCCATTTGTTGCACCAGTATGACATGAATTTGCTGAGCTTTTTGGATTAATTGCTGCCGGCATTTTGATTTTGTTTGGAACAGTAAATCGTAAATTAAAACAACAAGCACATGAATTATTTAGTTAGATGAAAAAATGGAGAATCATGTATATCTGTAAGTAAATGTAATAAAGTTTTGGCAAAAGTTGATACTTTTACTGTAGTGTACTCGCTGTAGCGTAGCGTAAAATTTTCCTTTCTTTCTCTATCTAATTTTGTTGATCTGATCTTGGTCTTGTTGGAATTGGAAACTTGGAAAGAAGGATAAAATAATAAAAATGGAAAAGACTTGTTGACTGTCTGGTTGCCTGCCTTTTAGGAAAAGAAAGATTATACAAACAGCAATGAGCAACGGCGTGTGTCTAAGAAGCTAGAATATAATAATATAAAAATGCTAAAAATAGTTTGGAACAACAACACGCAATGTAATGGAAAGAAAAGTTGAATAAGAAAAGAAGATGCTATAATTTTTTATTATGTATGTCGTATGTGGTTGGCTTGTAAAGGAATGAATTCCTTTTTTTATCTTGTCTTCTTGAGTTTTTTTGTTTTCTTGATAGGGAATTGAGATGGAAAATATAAGATAGATAGATAATAATAATTGAATACTTTAAGAAAGAGTAGGAGCAGTTGGTATCCGAGAAACCATTTTCTATTTCTATAGTAAGAGATCTCGAAGAAACCAGGAGGGATTTTGTTCTTACGAAACGAAGTCTTCTTTAGCGTGGGTTGAATTGGAATTGGTAATAATGGACGCTGCTATTGCTAATGTTTTTGAGAAAATAAATAATTTCAATGGCTTGTCCTTGTGTATAGAGAAAGAGATCAAAAATCAAGTAATGTATTATTTGTATTAAATAAACAATATTTGATCTTATTGTTTTTAAAAATTGTTTATGCTTCCTTACACGAACTCGCCCACGCTTAACCACACGTCAGACGACACTTTTGGTTTATTTTACCTTTGAACAAAAAATCTTCCAGCATTTGGATTGGATATACGTTAGAAACAGCAAACAGAAATGGAAAGTCTGTCCAAATCACTTATATGTATCCAGAACCAGAATTCATGTTTAATTAGTTGATGATTTGATTTTATCGATCATGTTCACGAGCCATGTTATGCGATGTATAAACTTGTATCATTTCATGTAATTGAGATTCTTCTTGGATCACTGAGTTTCGGACTCTTGGAGTCCATAGTTTCTTGTGTACCAAAGTACTTGGTCTTGGATTAGTTCTTATCACCTTATCTTTACGATAAAAATCCTAAACTAAGACAGACCGGCTTAAATTTAACTTTGCAACACCATTCTTTCACTTATTGGTATTTTTATGAGATTATTTTCGTCCTGGAGATTCCAGCAAATCTACAATATTATTTCTGATATTTCCAGCAAATATTAACACAACAAAAATCTTGAGTGCAAGTGTAAATGAAAATTTTATGACAGTTGATTCTTGACTATGAACTAGATATGTTCTGATTTTTATAGGTTTATGTAGAATTTAATTTTGAACTGTTTGTTTTCTGGATCAATCCTAATAATAAAACGCTGGAAATACCGCATGGTAAATATTATTTATTCTTTGTGATTTTCCTGTCATTAATTTGGATGCATGACATTTATCTGTCAACTGTCAACGGTTTGTGTGACTGGAAAAAATGCTTCTTCAATATACCATGTAAACCAATGAAATTTCTACTTTAAATGGAAATTACTTCTTGTATAGCCTATTTTTACATTGTATACTATTTTTCGCATATAATTATTTGTCCCAATTAGTTTCAATTGATCAAGTGCAAGGTTGTTGAAATTTTTATTGAGGATTATATTTATACTTACTAACTTTGTGATGGTCAACAAAGAATCTAATCATTCTATTCGCATAACAAAAAAATGTTAATACATACTCAGTGATCAAATACTGCAATATTCTAAGGCAAAATAATAAACTGTCCCTCCAATTAACATATTTTGTCAGGAAATAAAACATTCACTTGAAAATACATTTTTCCACAGAAAAATTCCATTTATTAG
>JAQGCY010001169.1:0-11676 GCA_034700645.1 Xenylla mediterranea
GACCAAAAACATCTGGAGTTCTCTCTCTTCCTGGACTACTATTTTGGGCATGCAGATGCAGCAAAGATATAAAACCATAAGGCAAAAAATATAAAAAAAAACAATACACATGCAAATGCAGCTTGAATATTTTAAACAAAAAGGTAATATAAGAAAGGCGTCTAAATCTAAAGAAAGGTGGTTCAAGATCTAGACAAAAAGGCATAGAATAGAATAATAGAAGTTTTCATGAAAGATAAAATGAAGTTGAAATTGAGGATTTAAAGCCAAAGTTTTCCAAAATCTAACAACATAACCCTATAAGCAAAAATAAAATATAATCATCAAGTTTGTATAGCAAACCTTAATCTACGTTGTGCAAAGTCCAAATCAGGTGAAGTCTCACGACTATCTCCACTGTCATCAAAATCAAAGATAAGAGCAATGTAAAACAACGCATGCAATATCATATCGTATAGTAATAGCATTTTTAAAAAAAAATCATGCAATGTTTGCATAATAAATGCATTATGGACATACCCAGGTGTTTGGCTTCTAAGACGCGAGGCAGGAGATTTAGATTTAAGTATGGGTTGTTTTCCTATGGCTTTGGGTTTACAGACAGAATCAATTTCAGGTTGTCGCTTAGCCATATCTTCCATAAACTCTTTGTGTTCCTGGAAATATAATTAATAAGTTAATAATAGGAAACTAGGAAATAAATTGAAATTTGTCATTTACTTTGATAAGACGTTGGATGACAGTGAAGTCATCTGGAAGTGGTTCAGCTTCGAGTCTTGTTAACTCATCTTCACGGCTTCTTAACCATGCCATTAGTTCTTCAAGCAATTCTTCCATATTTCTTAGAGACGCCAAATGAGCTTGTAATTTGGTTTGACGCTGTATGGGAATAATAATGAGAGTATTTTAATTAATCCCTGAAGCATGGAAATCACAGAATAATATTACACACCTGCTTAGCCCACGAAGATATTTCATCCCATCTAGATTGAATAATGGAAATCCAATGCTTGATAACATTAACAGCATCTGGATGAGCCTTGGCTAAAATTGTTTTGGCCAAATGCAAGGTTTCATCTTTATCACGTTCTTTGAGAGCAAGTTCTCTCATAAAACTAAATTAAATGAAGTTGCAGTTAGTTTCAAATAACCATAATCCAATTAGTACATACAAAGAAAAACAAAAAAGTACTGTAACTGACCTTTCTTGTTCTTGAAGTAATTTTTTAGTAGACTCTTCATCCTCAGGCAATGCACCAGCATATCTTAACCTGGCTTCGGCATCTGAGAGCCACTCTAGTAGCATATGAACTGACTTATGTAATTTCTCTGCATCCTTAAGAGCTTCCTCGAGTCGTTTTGATTTATGATCACATTTGGACTTGATTTTATCAAAGGAAGACTTCACATCACGAATTTGCCCAGCAAGTTTACTCTTTTCTTCTGGTGACGCAGTTTCCATCATTTCTTCTGCTGTTTCTACAATTGATCTCATTTGAGAACGCCGGTGTTCTACTTGCTCTTCTATTTTCTGTTTAGTAGAAAAAAAAATAAAGTGAACTTCAAAGTCAAATGAATGCAATTGCTCTCCAATTTTACCTTGTGTTGCTCTATTAGACCCATGACAGTATCTAAATCCCCATGGACAGGACCATCCTCAACGAGAAGACCATCAATATGTCTTAACCAATCCAAGAGTTCTTGAAGTGCATCCTTGAATTGTCCCGACTTCAGTAATGCATCCTCAAGGTTACGTTGTCGTTCAACGCTCTTATTACAAACGGCATTCCACTTGTTCTTCAGTTCTTGTAACATTTGTCTAAGAATTGGCTCATCAGGCTTGGGAGCCTTATCTTTCAAGGTTTTGCCCATTCTCATGGTATTATCATAAAATTGTTGTTTTCCAGCAAGTACACGTTGGAATTCCTTATGCTTAGCAAGCATTTGTTTGATTTTAGCAGGACTATGACCAGCTGTAGCAATCATTTCATCCAAATTTTTCTCTGCTTCATCTAACCACTTGCAAAGTGATGACCATGAGTCATGGAATTCTTTGGCTTCCTTAAGCCCTAAGTCCAAAGCCCGGGTTCTTTCTGTTGATTTCCCTACAACTCGATCCCAACGATGTTGAACACTTATTAGTAAATTTTTGATTAGGATTACATCTTGCTTTTGACTAAAGTACTTCAGGTGATTTCCTTTTTTCTCAAGTGTCAACATGACTTCACGATGTGAGCTGACTTCCTTTTGGAATTCTTTATGACTTTCAACTTGCTCAACCACTTTGTCCAAAACACGTGAGACAGGTTCAAGTCCAGCTAAATAACGCTCAGCTTCAGTTAACCAGTCAATAAAATCTTGTACAGCTTTATGAAATTCATTGGCTTCCTTAAGTGCAATTTCAAGTTTGATCTTTTTGTCATTAGCACGATTAAGTACACTTTCCCATCTTTGACGTAAGGTTTTGAGGTTATGGGCCAAATTGGTAGCTGATCCTTCAGATGATTTTTTCAAATACTCTTGTCCTTGTTGTAACACAGCTTCAACTTTAGGACGATTAGCTTCTAATTCATTATAAATTTCCATAAAACGGGCTAGTTGTTCGGCAGCAGTTTCTGGTAACCCACCAACTGGTTTTGATGTGGCTAGGGCACCATCAACGTCGTTAAGCCAGAAGAGTAAATCTTGAATTTCTGCAGCAAATGCTTGAGCTTCTCTTAATGCATCTTCAAGTTCTTTCTGTCTATCAAGAGCTTTGTTTTGGAGATCAGTCCATTTGTTGTTAAGTTCATTTAACTTTCTTTGTGTATTAGATGCATGATCAGATCCTTTTTCGGATTCTATAATCTGTCTACCAGCATCGTTTAGTGTGTCAACACTGTTTTGATGGGCATTGATATCATTAATCAAAACCTAAAATAAGCAAAATGAGTATTGGATTGATTTTCTTTAATTTTTGTTGTACAAATGCATACCTTCAATTTAGCCAATTCAACTTCAATAACTTGAGGATCTCCAAATACAGGCTTGAGTTGATCCAAGGATTTATTTGTTTTCTCAATCCATGCCATGAGCTCATTGAGTGCATGTTGGAACTGACCCAGTCGGAGCAAAGCATTCTCAAGTTCACGTTGTCTTTCAACGATTCCTTTGAGTAATTCATCCCATCTACGATTAACTTCGGCCAGCGGACCTTTGATTTTAGCTGCTTGTTCAGGTGATGTACGATCAGCAAGTTGTTGAGCTTGTCTAAAAATCGTAAGAAACAAACATTAGATCCTATTTCAAACAAAACAAAGTTGCAAAACAAACAAAAGCAAAGTTTCGCGAATTTGTAACAAGAATGTACTTATACTAGCAATAAGAAAAATCGTTTTTGAATCGCAGTTTAAGCCATGCAGATTCTGACATAACAAAAACTATAACACAAGATTACGTGCAAATGATAAAAGCGAGACGTAAACACACAATTACGAAGAACTTTTTAACTTTACTTGCCTCCATAGTGTCCTATTTAGTACGTCAATCAACGCGCAAAAGGTGGAAGAAAAATTAAGATCATGGTATTAGAATGTTATGGATCATAATTAATGCATTATTTTGATTTTACCTGTTCAGTGACTCAACTTTGACCATCATTGGATCGACATCGGATTTAAAATCTTTGACTTCCTTAATTTGCCTCTTAACTGCATCAATATCTGTGCCAATTGGACCCATACTTGCCAACTTTTGTTCTGCTTTGTCCAAAAACTTGATTAAAGCCTACAAAAAATTACATTGGAATTATTGTAGTCAGAAGCTAGAAATGCAATTTATAGATTACTAACTTGTAAAGTTTCATGGAATTCCATTGCCTTCTCCATTGCATCAATAAGATTTTCTTCTCTCTTTGCAAATAGAGCAGTTATGTTGTCCCAAGCTGAATCCAAATCGTCAATGTTTTTCTTAATTTCAGGTTTATCCTGGTCCCCAACTATTTTCATAAGATTTTGACCACTTTGACGACAATGATTGACATCAGGTTTAACTTTTTCAATATCTCGTTTAATATTTTGTAATTCATTTTGTTGTTTTTGGATTGCTTTGGGCTCAACTGCTGGTGGTTCTTGACTCTTAAGTGTATCTTGAAGAGCATCCAGTTTTTCCATAATAGCTTGAAGTTCAGCCCAAAACTTTTCAGCAAGGGCAAGAGCTTCATCAAGATTCTTTCCACGGTTCTTTGTGGCATTTTGTATTTGATCCCATAAGCTGTTGAGTCTATCCAACTTTTGCTTGATTTCTTTGACTGCAGGGTCATTTTTGTTGGGTGCTTTATTAATAACATCATTTGCTTGTTTTTTCACGGCATTAAATGCATCTTCCCGTTTCTTTACATCATCGATAATTGCATTATTTTCATCAATTTGTTCACGTATTTTCTCAGGATGGGCAGATATTGGTTCGGCATTATTAACTTGGTCTGCAGTGCTTTCTAGGGCATTCAGCATACCATCAAGTTTATCTTTAAATTGACTAGTATCTTGGAGTGCTTTTTCCAGAGCTTGTTGTTTTTCACGTAAATGAACTCTGAGTGCGTTATAACGATCATTGTCAGCGTGCATAATTTCGTCAACTTTGGAACAATCATCATCATTACACAATTTCATTAAAGCTGCTCCAGTTTTGTTTAGTTTGTCAAGAAGTGGTTTGTGCTCTGAAATAGATTGCAGGAAGGCTTGCGTCTTATCTTGAAGTTTCATGATCTGGTCTGGGCGAATGGCAGGGGAATCTAGTACTGCCATTTCGTCTTCTAAATTATCCATCCACTGATTCAAAATGTTATGTGCATCAAAGAAGTGTTCAGCTAACGGGAGTGCTTGCTCGAGAGCATTTAATCTATCACTGCTTAATTTAGCGACAGATTCCATTGTTTCCTTAAGATCATCTGCCTTTTCACGGAGTGTCGCAGTATCTTCACCTTGTGTGGCTTCCCGTAATACCTGAGAATTTTGATTTCAATTTTAGCAAATGAATGACAGTGTAAAAATTTAGGAACTTACTTTCTTTGCTGTAGCAAGAACTTCCCGTACACGGGCTTTTTGACTAGTGATTTCATCATTGAGAGCTCTATGTTCTTGGAGTTGGACTCTTACGACTTCTGGCTCACAACTTGGTTTCTCTGCATCTTTAATTTGTCCTTCAATTTCTCTGAACCAATCCAAAAGGTCATCAATATCACTCAAAACTTCCATTGACCGTTGTTTGGCCATGTTGATTCTTTCTGCACGTCTTTGGATTTGCTCACAAATAGCATCAAATCGTCTATTATCTCTTGTTACAAGACCTTCAATCGTCGAGGCTCCTTCTCCAGGTGATAATTGACAAAGCTGTGGTCCTACAAGGTTAATAGCATCCAATAGTTTCCTCTGATCGGGCAATTCACGTTCGAGCCGATTAATTTCTTTTTCTTGAGCACTAATACTAAGATTTTCCAGGCCTTGAAGAATTCCTTCCGTATCCATCATCCAATCTGACAAGTTATTGTGACAATCATGGAATTGGGTGACAAGGGGTAAGGCTTCCTGTGCATTTTTAAGAATGTCGGCTGCTTTTTGAGTAAGTTCATCAAAGCGTCTTTGTAGAGAATCAAGTTTGTCTTTAAGTTGAATCGCCTCTTCATTTGGAATGTTTTTCATTAACTCAAGTCCGGATTCCACCGTTTCATCTACTTGTTTTTCATGGTCCTTGATTTCTTCAGTTAAGTCCTAAAAATATCTAATGTATTCTCAAATCAATCGATTAAGTAATAAAAAATAATTACCACAAGGCGATCCATTTGTTCCAACAATTTATCTTTGTGAACAGATATAACTTTGTACTTAGAAAGTCTCTTATTCATATCATCCATCCATCTCATCAGATCTTCATAAGAAAGTACTAAATGTCTCAAGGCTCCTTTGGCTTGTTTAAATAAGTTTCCAAGGTTTTCAGATTCTTCAACTAAATTAGCATAACGATCCGTAACTTCTTGTAATTTATCAGCAACCCCACTAGCTTCTTCGTCACCAACAAGTTCCATTAGAGCAGCACCAATATCAGCTAGGGAATCAAAATCGGATTTTTTCCCCAGAATGCTATCATGGAGTGCCTGTAAAATAGACAATTATTGTAAAAGAGCTCTGATTGTTCTCTAGTTCAACTTACATCATGTTCACGGATTCGTCGCTGGATTTTATCTTCATCAGTTGGAATGAGCGACATATCCTTGAGTTTCTTGCCCATTTTGTCCAGCCACTCACTGAGTGGCCCAAGCTTGTCCTGGAAGTCTCTTGCAACTTTCATGGCATCTTCCAAAGCATTCTGCCTATCCTTTGCTCCATCGCACAAATTATCATATCGGTCACCCAAATCTTGCATTTGACTTTCAATATGGGCTCTTTCGGCTGGATCTGCATTCGCTGCAATTTCTTTCCCCATTTTGAATAAAGATTGTACACTTGGTTGACGGTCTAGAAGCATTTTGTTAAGGAATTTTTGCTCTTGTAATTGTGCTTTAACAACTTTGTAGTCAGCTGATGGAGGTTTTTGATTAGCGACCATATCTTCAATGTCATTGAGCCATTTATTGAGACCTTCAAGAGCTTCTTGGAATTTTCCAGAATTTAAAAGGGCAACATCAAGTTTGCGTTCATGTTCATTGAGCTGCAAATCAAAGTTTTAAGTTAGTTAGGAAACTTGAATCTTAAGCTATCAAAATTAATAAAACTGAAACCTACCCTTGATTTAAGAGAGTTCCATTTTTCATTAAGTTTCTCCAAGTCTTTCTCTATTCCGGTAGTGCTTACTCCATTGGCAGCAGATTGAATAAGACCTTGCCCAGTTTTGTTACAATCATCAATTTGTTTTCCAGCACTTTCAACATATTTAGTCCGAAATTCTTTAAATTGAGCTTGAAGAGCACGAATTCCCTCAACATCCCCAGGAACCCCTTTTGTGAATGACTTTTCTTGAGATATTAAATCATCAATTTCATCATTTGTGTTATTGTAAAGGTCATAGAATGCTTCGAGCTTGGCTAATGTTTTGTCTAATTCGGACTCCCGTTGTTTTGCCTTGGTTTCTAGTCTTTCAAGTTGTTTCTTCAGAGAGTCTAGCTGGCTCTTCATTTCTTTTGGATTTGAAGCCAAACCTTGCCTTATTAATTCTTCAGAAGTTGAAATAGCGGCCTCTATATCTGCCCTTCTGTCATGTAATTTGTCGTTGAAAATTTCAATTTCTCTAATTTGACTCTTTACTGTTGGAATATCACGCCCAATTGGTTTCATGGCATTTAGATCATCTTCGAGGTTACCCAAATCCGCCCCAATTGATTTCAATTGTTCATTAAATTCAGCCATTGCTCTCATAGCTGCATCTAACTCAGCACTCTTATCATCCAATTTAGCTCGCAAGACGTCATATCGATCCAGCAAATCATCAACAGCTTCCTTAACATGATCTGAATCACAATCATGCTGAGTCGCATAACGAATAAGACCATCTCCTTGATTTTTAACATTTTCAATTGGTCGTTGCAATTTAGCAGCATCTTCTGCAATAGCTTTAATTTTCTGTAAAAGTTTTGGATCCTTTGAGTCATCTGCTGAGGCAAGTCGATCTTCACATCGATTTAGAGCATTCTTAACATCACGACAATTATCATTGAATTCTCCAAGTCTTGCAGCAGCATCTTCTAATTCTTGAGCTCGTGCAAGAATTTCATTATTTAGTGCATCCCACCTTTCCTTTAGTTCTTGTAATTCACGAGATACACCTTGTTTGTCCTTGTCACAAGCAGATAGGAATGTATCTCCAAGAGACCGTACAGTATCAAATTCACTTGAATGACGCCAGACATCATTTTTGAATGCATTGATTTCTTTCAACTGTTTATCTATATCAGCTTTCTTCAGAGAATTTAGTTTGAACTGTTCAAATTTGTCTTCTGCTTGAGTCAACCATTTTAAGAAACTATCACGAGCCTTATCATATTTACGGCAGTGTTCTTGACAAGTTTGGAGTCGTGTGTGACGATCTGATGTTTCTTTCTTAAGCTTATCCCAAGATTTTTGAATTTTGTCAATATTTTGAGTAATTGTTCTCTGGTCGTTCTTACGGGTGGATTTTGAAGCAGCAAGTTCTTTACCCTTATTAAGTGTCATGATAATCTCATGCTCTTTGTTCATTACATCTCGATAAATTGGCTAGAAAGCAGAAAATACATTATATTATAACATTTTTTCAAAAAATTTTAACAAAAAAAGTTATCATTATTTACCTCAAAATCATCAATTTGTCTCTTCAGAATATCACGATCAGCAGATACCAAAAGCTTTTCTGCCAATTGAGAAAGGAGGTCTTGAAGCCAATCCTGGGCAGCTTCACATGCTTCATCAAATTCCTGTGCATCTCGTCTAGAGTTTTCTAGTTCAGCTTTACAATTATCAAGTTTCTTTTGACATTGGTTGAAAAGTTTTCCAACTTGTGCTAATTTTTGTTTGATATCGGCTTTAGATGTTGGGTCTGTAAGGATATCACAAAGATGATTTCCTGAAGCCTCAACGTCAGCTAATACAGGTCGTTGAGCCTCAAGGGCTTTGTCCAGTGCTTGTAATCTTTTCAACATTTCTTCTGGATCCAACTTATTTTTATCAGATGCCAAATCATCCAAATCATCGCTGATCTTATGTAAATTATCTAGGAGTTTATTGAGATTATTATAAAAATCTGCACTAGCACCAGAGGCAGCATCTAGACTTCCTTCTCGATCATCCAACTGTTGAAGTAAGTCATTCCATTTCTGATTAATACCACTTAATTTATCTTCAATTTTTCTACCGTCTGGTGAGTTGGGATCAGTTTGGGCTAGGATATTATCCCCAGTATTATTAAAACTGTCGAGTGCTGGCTTTTGTGCACGAAATTCATCTCTCATGACTTGGACTTGTTGTAATTGTTGCTGGACCATTCTGGGGTCTGAAGCAATTGGACCAAGTACCCCGATCATTTTCTCTTTGCCATTTAACCAGTTATTCAAATTGTCATAGGCATCATTAAACTCTTTCAAATTGTCAAGAAGACCTGATCTCTGTTTACATTTATCTTGAAGAGACTTCCAACGCTTGCTAATATCATCAAAAGTATCCTTTAGCTCTTCAGCACCAGCTGCATTTGGTTTTCGACGTAGAAGGTCGTTCAACTGGGTTTTTGTACTGTCTAATAATCCTTGTTTATCATATAAATCTTCCAATATGTTTCGAAGGGTTCTGAGAAGTTTTTCCGCTTCGTCTCGAGTATGTGGGACAGAATCCTTTGGCATTTGTTTTTCAGCCTTATCCAGAAATTGAGCCAGTGATTTCAAATTGTCACTAATTTTTTTAACTTCTTCTCTAGCAGAATCTAATTCACTTTGACGGTCACTTAGTTTCATTCCGATCATGCTGTAACGGTTATTTATTTCATTTAATTGTGTTGTAACGGGAGACGAGTCTTCAAGACCATGGAATCCTTCTTGAGAGGATCTTCGGCTTCCAAATCCACTCGAACCGCTAGGAGACAACGGACTTGTTTTTGATGGGGAAGGACTTCTATGATCACCTGAACGGAAGCTTGGAGTTCTTTTAGTTGGAGTAGAAGGTAACCTTCGTCTTGGACTATCGGATCTATCACCTCGCAAAACAGAATCATACGCTGCTCCTAGATCATTCAGTTTGTCAATGGTAGTGCTATAATCTCGATATTCTTTAACAATAGGTTTCAATTCATCATTCTGTTGTTTGATTTTGTCAACGTCAACTGCAACTGGTTGTAGCGAGTCAACTTTACGTTCCATGGTATTTAGCCAAACGTTTACTTGGTCTCTTAATTTTTCATAAGCGTTGAGGTGGTCAGCTCTGGATTTGATCAACCGATGTTTTTCTTGAAGTGAAGCATCAAGTTCCTTCCAAAGATTTTCAAGGCTTTTGATTCTATCATTACAAGGCATTGTGTCTGTAACATCTTTCCTGGACACAAGTGTCTTACCGGAAGAAATCGTTTCATCAAATTCTGGACGCTTGTCTTGTTTTCTCTTCATTACAGATTCCAGAATTGTCGGAGCATTCTCACCAACTAATTTGTTTTCAACCAGGTCGTACATTTCGTTGAACCATTGTTCGAAATGTGTTGCGGAGTATTCAAAACTATTCAAAGATGCGGATACTTCATTAAGAAGTACAGCACGCTCGACGAGCTTTTGCACGAGTTTCTCATATCTTGACAAAACGTCTTGTAATTTGGACTCAACTTTCTTTGATACCCGACCACCACCAGAACTAATTAATTTATCAGCAGATCTTGCCATATTTTCAATACTATCACGATGAGATTCAATGTCAGCTTGAAGAAGTTTGACTTCACGTATTTGTTCATCTAATCTTTCTCTAATTAAACTGGCTGGTTTCATCATAAGTCTGAGCTGGCTCTCGGCTTGATTCAACCAATTAGTAACGCTATCCACAGCGTCCTGAACGTCTTGACTTTGTAACAGAGCCGAATCCAAATCCTTGACTTTATCACCCATAGCATTTACTAAATCTGAATATCGACTTTCAAGTTCCTTCGCAGCTCCTTCGATAGAATTTCTTTCTTCTGGTGTAAGTTCTTCCAGACTGTTAAGCAAATTGTTTGTAGCTTGTCTGACAGCATCAATTAATCTTCCATTATTAAGGATTTCATTTTGTAACGACTTTGCACGGTTTAACTGATCTTCAACCAATCTTGGTTCACCAGCAACTGGTTCATTTAAAATTTTTTGTGCACGTGGGGTTACATCTTTGATCCAGGCCGAAGCTTTGTTGAATGCATCTTGGAATTCCTTTTGTTTATTTCCAAGGTTAGATAGTCGGTCAAATAATCGGTTTGCACGGCTAAGGAGCTCCTGATATGTATGTGTAACTTCAGTAATTTCTTTTCTAACAGTAGATTCCTTAACTTCCAAGTATGGCAAGCGAGATGGAAGGTTTGTACGAAAATCATTAAGAGTTTGAAGATAATCCTAAAAAATCCATATCAAATTAAACAATGAGAATGCTAATTGCTAATCATAAAGCTTAACCCTAACTCACCTTGGATTCATCTACAAATTTTTGAGCAGACATTGATATGAATCTCAAATCTCCTTGATGAGCAATGACATCGCTAACAAATTCTTTCGTATTGTCTCGACCACTCAGGCTCAAGTTATTAATGTTACGCTCTTTATCATCCAAAATTCTGAAGGATTTATCCATCCATGTCTTAAAAGTAGATACTTCAGTTTTATATTTCTTCAATTCATCGGCTGCAGAAGTTAATTTTCGATATAAAGTTTCAGTTTGATCAGACACACGATCATATCGAGTTTTGAGTTCTTGTCCATTTCGTTGTAATGTTGTTATTTCTTCAACAGATAAGACTTCCGACCCGGTAGCTACAAGTTGACGTACTTGGTCTAAACAAATTCCAACTTGCTGATTATGAGACTCAACATCCTCTCGAATTTGCTGGAATGATATAATAAAATCTAAAATTAATATATTTTACCATTTTCATTAAAATCTTTGTAATTTTCATTCGGGTATACCCTGACAATAGTTAACTGTTTTTTAACTTCTTCAACATTTTCCTTGATGTGTT
>JAQGCY010001170.1:0-11674 GCA_034700645.1 Xenylla mediterranea
TATTCGTAAACAACAATTTGAAATGACGCAAACTACGTTTGAATGGCAGTTCTTTCTAAAAATCTCAACAGCTTAGAAAATATTCTACAAGGATTTATCTTTGAATTTTTCATATATACTTGTCTCCATGGAACCCAAGTCGAGAAATGACATAACGTTGAGACAAATTGAAATTACAGAAGGAAACAATATTTGTAAAGTTTTGAGCTGACAGAAAAACTATTATTTTTCTTACTACAAACTTATATCAAAACTTTGAGTCAATCCATTTCCCCCATACTTTTCTGCTTATTTAATTTTTCTAGAAATAAAACTATTTCTCTGTTTTCCATCATCGGGCTTAGTTGTTTCAACTTAGCTTTTTTCTTTGTTGGAAATTGAAAATGCAATTCCATCGGAGACCAATTGAGCTGTCATTTTTTGAAAGAGGACCTGGTCCAGCCCAATATGAATTACCAGGTTTAACTGGTAAGAAGGATCACGATGTCACACACTTGATTGAACCGGCTTATTCTTTTGGTCTCAAATTACCACCGTCTTTTCTGCCTCAACACTACGTAAGCCCTGGACCTGGAAGTTATCTTTTTCCAGAAAGATGCACTCGACGTGGAATTGGAGCTTCCCCGGCTTTTAGTATCAAAGCAAAGTTTCCATTAGGTAAGACCATAAACGAACATAATATATTAGTTTGATGAACATTTTTTTTAATTATTCGTTTTTATTAAAGTTGAAGGGACTGTTACACCTGCTCCTAATTACTATCGCACTGTTGGAACTAATGTATTTAAAGTAAAAGTTCCTTCATTTACAATGCCGGTTAAACGAAAACAACGAACTAAGATGAGCAAACTTGCACCAAATAAATATGAAACAACCCCAATGTTTGGCCCGTACGTTCCAACACGGATTGCGGCTCCGGCCATCACACTGTAAGTTTACAATTTAACTACTCTAGGCTTACATAAACCAGATTAAAAAAATAATGTAATGTTTTATTGTGTATTGTAGCAAAGGAAAGCCAAAGACAAAAGAGTTGCCCATGAATGACAATGCAGTTTATGACATTTCCAAACCACTTTCCGGACCAGCTTTCACTATCCGTCAAAAACCTCAAGAATTCAAATCTCATCTTAACAAAGCTGGCCCTGCTTCATATAAGATAGAACGAGCTAAAATATTTCCTCGGGCACCCAAATGGTCAATGGGTATTCGATATAATGAATTCACCAAAGTTCCTCGGACCGAATGTGACAACTTGGATACTGCTACACTTAATAATGCTTGGTATAATTGAAAAGTACGACGAGATTTGCAGAATGGGAGCTGGGACTCATATTTTAAAGAAAGAAATCTGTGTATTCAACCTACGAATGTAAACTATGTAAACACTTAATCCTAATATTATCTGTGTAAATGAAAATAATAATGTGAAAGAATAATGTGAAATAATAATGAAAAATTGTTTGAAATAAGCTGGTAAACATAGAAATACTTTTACTCATTGCCTTACTTTAAAATGGAATATTTATTTTATGTCAAGTGCTTCGAAAATGTCTTACGCCTGCACACTTGTTCTTAAAAAAAGAAAGCATCTCCTTGTTTTAAGAACAAACATGCAAAACTTTTAGAAAGTGAGAAAATACAATTTTTATCATTTAAGTAGTAGTATAGTAGATACAAATACTTTAAATATTCTAAGTCATGAGTTTTTGAGTATATAGATTCTCGGCAAAATGTCGTTTTTTACAAGAAAAATATGTTATCCAGGAATGCTCAAATACTCGTACTTCTGTTTTCTAAACAATAATAATTAGGTATGTTTTCCATATGAATGGGAGTAGGAGGTTTCCAAAATACTAAAAAGCACATGGATTGTACGTATGCATAATATATCATATCAGCTATATACTATTTTTGTTTCGCTATTTTCGGCTTCGCTATTTTTGGGTGTCACGTGCATAATGATATCATCTACATCAATTCATATAAGCACTTATACTTATTATTTACTAAATAGTTAATACTATTATCAAATAGAAGCAGAATAATTTAATGAACCTTTCATTAAATGAAAGAAGATATTCTGTACTTTAAGCCTATTAATTCAAAACAAAATAAATAAAAAAATACATAAACCAATGTTTTATTTGAGTTGTGGAAAACCCATGAGCTATGATAATTTTTCATAATAAGATTAATTTCATTTTATGGAAAAACTTTTTAAACCTATTTAGGTTTATAATTTTTAGTTTTAACTATTTTCTGTTTTACTTTCAAGTTTTTATTGCATAAAACATTTTTGCTAGTAGTCTTTATATGAAGTAAATAGTTTAGTGGTTTATAATCCATACAATGTATATTCATTGAATTTGTTGTATGGTGAAGCCAAGGCTAACAATTTATGTCGATCTATTTTAAATCAATTAATGAGAAAGCTTTTTTTATGAGCTTAACCACTGCTACGTACTATAAAAACAAACTCTACCAATATAGGGAACATAATATTTCAAAATTTAAGTATAAGAAGTTTGAGCTTTTAGTTTGTAGCTGTTGGAATGAATATAAAGTGAAATGTTTCCCATTATTGAATCCTTTGCTCTCCTAAATTCTTATGTGTGAAAGCAATAAAAATTAAATTGCAAGGAACCTATCTTACGACACGACCCGTTGGTTTGAAATTATGTATTAACAAAACAGATCATTACGAGCATAAAGTTTAAACGTGATAGAGCAAAAGTCTTTACTTTAAGAATGAATGAATGGGTTTTATAACATCATGAAAAAGGAAATGAATGTAATAGAATAAAGAGTTTAAAATGTCTGAAAATTCTTATTATTTCGAATCTACCTAATAGTAATAGTTCATGGTTGTTGTTAAGTTGAGCAGAGAAAGGAGAGTAAAGCTAAATTTTTAAGGACCACATTTATTAAATTTTGAAAACTTACCCGTTCATTTACACGATATGCGAGCTCATTCGTTTCCAAATACGGGGGCGACCTTCCTTCAACTTTACATCCTTCTCCAATTAAACCAAAAAAGTAGAGAGACAATACAGTTCTGAGTAGCCCAATTTTAATAGCCATTTTCTTCGTCATAGTTTTCTTTTGCTAATGAGTATTTTCAATTCTCTACAAATACAAATATAACAAAAAATACTTAATTTCAAATAGAACCAGATTACACACCAGACAATAGTAATTAAAAGAATTTACTTATCAGAAGAATAAGACTGTTTAATTTCAGAAAAACACACTTAGATGAAATTTAATTGACGCGTTTTATTTTTGTCGCGTGTTTTTTATTTGTCTGAAGTAAGTTTCACCAGATCATCATTTTTAGTTGGTCTAACGAACTGTCCAAATGATAATAAACTAAACTTAGCTTGTACTTGAAAATGAAGGAGAATCAGTTTGACATTTTTATAAGTTGTATCATTGAAATTTTGAGGAAAGGGTTCAAAAAGGTTATCTTTCATGAGCTGGGTCTTCCACCAGAGCTTCTCCAATACCATATAATCCAACTATCAAATAATATTTAGGCCAATCTATGAATTCATTCTCCAGATGTGTCCTCATTTCAATTCCAGTAAACAACAAAGAAAGGAGTACCTTATTCGACTTCAAATGATTTCACTGGACACCTCAATATTCATAATTATAACTCCAATGAAGTGTAATTTGCGCTTTATGCCTGACTGACGTATGTAAACCAGTGGGTAAAGCTAACACCTATCAAGTGCTTATTATGACGCCTCATTAAAACACTATGACTATCCACTTCATGGAATATTTTATGCTCGAATATAATTTCCAATGACGTAATATACCTTCATAATAAAGTCCTCTCTATGTGTCAACCCGAAATATTAAAAGCTTGTAATTATGCCCTAGTGTCATACTATGCAAAAGGGAAAGTGACATTCCGACTGACTCTCTTTGTATTGTTCGTCCATTACAAAATCTGAAAAGCAGCTTCTATTTAATTTAATGTGGTGTGACTTATGCAAGCATGAGGATATAAATAATATTACAATGAAATTCAGGCTTATTAATTATTTCCGAGAATGGTTGGGGATCTTAATAAAAATGACGATATAAAAATATATTAAATTTAGACCTGAAGCAGTTTGAATGAAACTTTTGTATCATCTAACTTGAAAATACCAGTCAAGATCAGGGATCCTATTGTGTCTGGAACGTAATTTAACCAGTAGTATAGTAATAATTTTCTACCATAACGAAGAACTTTGTGAATCAACATAAAGGTCGAGTTGATATGCTGTACAGAATAAAAATTTACCCCGTGAGCAATGTTTTCTGTTTGTTTATCTTATAAAGATGAGTGTCAAAACCAGATGCCAAAATGTGTACAACCAACAACGTGTATTTTAATTATTAGATACATCTTAATTGCTTTCTCCCTATGTTACCAATCTACCACGAATCGAAAAGACGAAGTTTCATTTTTTTTTTCTTTCTCTCTCTCTCTCTCTTTTTGAATAAGTAAAGGAAATCTAGGATATGAACCATGAATAATAAATGTAAGTAAAAACATGCTTTTTGTTAAGAAGTAAATGTTACAACTCTAAATCCCATTCAAACAAACGTATTTCTATAGTCAATACAGAAAATCAACCTTAATTTAATTATGAAGCACGATTCCCAAGTTAGAAACCACAATTGAGCTTATTAGCAATAATTTAATTATTATACTTTCCAAGTTTTCAAACTGAATTGACTTGGTCCTAACTTTATGTTTGTCGTCAATTCAAACTATCCAAAAACCGTAGTTAGGTAAGACGAAGTCATTGAATAATGTATTCTAGAAAATGTCTATAGAGAGTTGTCTAAAAAATTAGGGCTTTATTTGTATGCAAATACATTGAGGAGTGAAAGGAAGTAATTTAACTCTCATTCCTTCACATTCTTTCCCTTCCTGTCCTATTGAGTTTCAATCCCTTATGAGCCATAAATTTCCTGTCCCAAAGGACAAATAGCGTCTAAAATTCAACTGTTGCATCTTTACGGCGTAAGCCAAGTGAAAAATGATCTATAGCTCCTTGTAAAATATTACTGCTCGAGCATGTAAAAACACAAAGTATCTTACGTGACTCTATTGACATAAATATTTATGTGTATAATGGCGTTGGCGTTACGCGTTATATGAGAAAACAAATTAGTTCCTTTAAATTAATTCCATGAATTTTTTATTTATTTTCAGTTTATATTCAGCTTATATGTAATCTGAACTAAGGGTAAAAATTATTACCTTACCTTGGTTTACGGATTGAGCTGCAGCAAGGCTTGGGTGAAATAATTTGGCAGGTTGACCAAGTTTCAACCCTTTAAAGGTCTATCTAGATCTAGAATAAATGAAATAAAAACACATTCATTATTATTAGTATTAGTATGAGTTATGATTAAACTAAAATCCAGAAATTTAAGACCAATAAGCTTAAAGTAAGACCAATAGGTAAATACCTTTTTTTTTTAAATAAGAAAGAGCTGCTTAATATTTCTTTCCGTTAGTTCAAAACAGACTGACAAAGTTTGCGATTTCCTAACGCTACTTATACCAAGTGGGAAGAACTGGGTTGGTTGGCTGCTTGAATTCAAGGAGAAAGCTTACCCTACGCCTTGATTTCCCGTTTTTGAGAAAACTTTCTTTTTTATGAATACACATCATGTGTACCAACAAGGGTTGGTTATGCTTATGGTCACTACATGGAAAGTAGGAAGAAAACAAGAAGAGATTCGCTTCAATGAAGTGAAATTCCATAATTATTAACTCCAACAATTTTCAGTAGTGAAAATATGTACCATTATAATATACTATTACTTTTCAATTCGGATTTTGTTGATGCTACAATATTTATTTAAGTTAAGATTATCATACGTAAATGGATGCTTGAGGAAGGGATTGACAATGAATGAACTACTTTACTTTACTATCCAGAATATGTCAATTATGTCAAGTGGGTCTAAGTATTTGTGTAACGATTAGCGCTTGAAAAACTGACAATAGCTGAATAGTTTGGAGGAGTGTTTGGTGTCGCATAAATATCTTAAACTTATTTTCTTTGGCATTATCCATGGTTTAAAAATAGTTTATTTTAGTTGGTTAGCTTTATTGATAATAAAAGTGGATTTCAATTACCCATTAAATCCGCCTTCGTAATACCCAGTTGTTATCTACTTGAAAGATTAATTAACGATATTAGGATTGAGGTGGCATCTTTCTGATTAAAAACAGATTTTAATTTTCAATCTGCCCTGTGGGATTAATAGTAACATGTGGAACGCTACTTGACTCAACTTCTTGTTAGCTCTAATTAAAAATTTCCATGAAAGTAGATGAATCTGAGCCAACCAGGGAAATGAATGCTGAGTTGGGCTTGCTTGAGTAGAAATGAATGAGATCGTCAGCTACGTTTCTTCATTGAAGCAACAAAGAGCATGATTATAAATTATAATAATAAATTAATTCAGATTCTGGTAAAAGGAAAACAAAATTTCCATCGAAATAACCACTTGTGAATCATTCTCATTACGTAGAATTAACATGAGTGTTATGAATATGATGATGAAATCAGAGTTTTCCGGTTCACATAAATATACTTCACCTGTATCTAACGATACCAAACCAAATCGACATGATCAAAGAGAAAGCATTCCCATTCTTTCTCTCGGCTGTTTAGCTCTAAGAGAAGGGAGAGAGTAGTTAAATTGAGGAATCAAAACCAGAGTTTTTTGTTCTGACTTTAGTAACTGGTCTTTTGGATTGGATATATTATATGAATTGTATGAATGTCCAAAAAATTTAATAACTGAAACACGTTTTTATGTTTAGTCCATAATCCCTAGAAATATGATATTTTATTTGTTCAAACTCTAAGCTTTCTCAAGTTCTCTCCACTTCTTTCATGAATTATTCATTATCATAAGTACTCGACAAAAACTAGGAAACGAGCAAGAATTGTTAAGTCTTTTCTGATCTCATGTTTTTCCTTCGCCCACCACCCACAGTTAAAACTTCAAAATTCGATTAAACTCCCAGATTCTAAATATCTCATTTTATTACCATTATATTATATTATTAATACAAAATTGCACATTTTTTTTTATATTGTTCAGTCAGCAGAAACTAATATAGCATAGCTTTGACTAATTGTATTCCTTTTTCCTCAACCAGTATAAATTTAAGCAGTTATTTATGTATCTAGTTCTAGATATTTTCTAACCCTATGTTCCCAAATTAAAGTATACAGGGAAGAAAATGAAACACAAAAGAAGTAAGCTGGATATCATTAGTATCTTTATTAAGAAGACGAAGTCAAATCATACTGAGTTTCTCTTTACTCTGGTAAACAAACAACCCGGTACCTCTACTTTTTTATCATTAAGAATTTGATTTGAACACAACTAAATCCAGATAAAGTATGGACTCCAGTGCCCATTCGATGAATGAACACAGTAGATGAAGTAGAACACGTTAAATTTTACATTTCTAATTGTGTACATATAGATTTACTATTGTTACTTTCTAACAATAACAAGTTTTCTCAATTTAATCAGTTGGGAATGTATATAAGAGTTGATTAGGTTCCTTTTGCTTGGAAAATGAAAAAAAGCATAAAGATTGAATGAGGGAAAGAAGCTGCAATTTCTATATACTATTGTATTGTTACTTTTTAGACTAGAATTCGTAAAATTGATAGATTGGGCAATGCAAACTTTATACTATTTTTCTGAATTTCTATGTATCAACAAAATTTAGTTCTTTTCATGTATTTAGAATAACATAACATGTCAAGCACTAACATCATCAGCCGTATCTCCAACTTGTGATATCACAGTGTACTATTCATGCTTTCACATTTCTAGACAAGAGAGTCCTAAAATTCCAAACGTAGCTCGTTATGCCAATAAAAGGCCCTTTTCTTAAATATTTTTTTGATATAACTCTACGAAATCCTTGGGTAAATATTATGAGTTTAGGTAAATTGCTATGGATTTAGAATTGAAGCAACAAGAGATTCTTACGGTGCAACGACATCTTAAAATCCGAGCAATCGTACTTATATAATAATGATAATTATTGTGACTTTTCTCTAAGTATATCTAAACTACTACTAATAAGCTAAAAAGAATACAGTCATAGTCTAAGAATTTTCTTCATTTGACTTTCCTATAATTATTTTTGAAGATCCTTTTGAATTAATTTCATTTCTTTTTAATGTTCCTGAGATCTTTTGAAATCGGTGATTAGGTTGTTGGTTGTAGTCTGAAATATACTTTCACTTTAGTAACCAATATACTTCTGTTTTCGTATTGCTTGAACCCTAAATGAAGGAGATGGGTGATTAAGTGTATCCTGGTATCTTATGTAAGCCTCAGAAAGTGAATCTGGTAGTAGAGCATTCATTCGGGAAATATAAGTAGGATTTTCATTGGGTTTGTTGGAAATTGGCTGGTTTGCTTTGATTATGGTTACATTGGCCTAAAAAAACAGAACGAATATTAATAATGAATAAATATTTGTAATGCTCTACTTACAAAAGCAGATTATAGCTATTCCAAGTAAAAAATAAGTTGATGCGTATGTAAATGAAACAAAAATTAATCTACAAAAATCAGAGGAAGAAATTGTTTAAGAAAGCTAGCCAAATATAACTAGTTAGCCAGGTTGTGCTAAAGTACAATGTAGCATAAAGTAATGGGTGTATATGTATAGTAAAAAACCATTAAATGACCAATAGCTTAGTAGGTTATGCATATTCTGTTGAAAACTATCTTGTTCATTAGTCTCTGGTTACTGCCTCAGCTAATTACAACTAACTACAAGTTAAAACAAAAATAAATCAATAAAAATTCAGCTACAGCATTATAAAAAAACCAAATTACCAGAATGATAGTGAGTGAATGAAGATCTCGCAACTACTACTTTACTAGAACTTATTCCAAGAAGAACGGAGTTCGTTAGTTAAGGAAAAATACATGCGTTTTTGATAGTTGATGCCAAATTAAAAGAAAAAGTATAAAGTTGTTTAACGTTTGTTTTTAACTGCCAATTAACTTACTACCTTATGAACCAAACAAACCTTTTTCAAGCGATTTGCTTCCATTTCGCTTGCTTGGACTAGTATTTCAGTGATTTGGTTGCAATCATTGTCATCTTTTCTTTTTTTCTGTAAAATTAATAGGCGGATGAATTGATGCACCTAATATTACCAACTTCAAACTGGAGATATACTATGATTTACTATTATGGAACCTTAAATTTGACGAGCATGATGATATTTAAAATCAAATAACAAAGTGCAAATTTAAACAAAAGAAATGATACAGAAAGTAACAAACCTGGAAAAATGGAGCAGACATACAAGTATCCTCATTAATTCTTCTCGTGTCTAGAAATCTTTTAGTTATTTGAGGTTCCTGGCTTTGTTGAATTGAAAATGCTGAGTTGACGAAGAAGCAAGCTAAATCCAATACTACGAATTGCAATATTTCCATAAATGTTTTAGTAACTTTAAGTTCATAGTGATGATGGGCTACTTGAGAAATGATTAATTGTTTTACAGACATTTTCCTTGACAGCGAAACATTTCTAATTAGGGAATATTCTAGGAACTTTGAGGATTGAGAACTAGAACTATTGGAAACTTCATCAAGGTGAGTATTCCCATAATCTTCCAGCTCTTCTAGTCTTCCATCAATCCGAGTTAAAACATCTATAATGTTAAGTCTTCTTAAAACTGATATCATGTCTGTTGTGACAGGAGATTTTAAAGCTTCATTTTGAAGAATTGCTTTGTTTTTTAGCGCAATTTCTTGGTGTGCTGCAGAAAAATTATTAGTAAATTACTAAAAAAATTGTGGACACTTAAGAAATAATGATGCCTAACCAAAATAATCGAATATTCTCATCAGTCTATTCGCATCTCTCCTAAGAGCTGCCACAGCTTCTTGAAGCCCAAGAATTTTAGAACTTGATAATTGTGCTATAGTTTCACAAATATAAAGAAATCCACCCAACTCTGCTTTCAATATTTTCGCCAACATTTCTACAGTTTCTGGATAGGAATGTGGTACATCCCCAAATGCTTGGAGCAAGTGTTTCATTTCTAAATGCATACAACGTATATTAATAATGTAGGCCCAGAACGGTCCATCTGTCTTCGAGAACGTATGATTAATACCTGACTCAATCGTGGAATTGTTCTGCTTTAATAGGTTAGCTGCATCGACAGAACTATGAGACCCATCAGTAGCATTGGACTTTTTGGAACCATGAGAGATCGTACTTTTCTTACTTTTCTCCGACTTTTTCTTTGTAGCAGTTGAAGGTTGAGGTGGTTGAGGAGTACTTTCAGGTTTATTTGATTTGTTAGCATTGTTACTAGAATCACTGGTTTTTGACAATCCATCTGCTTTTATTTCCGCCTGTTTTTCAGGACCATCAATGGTGGAAAGTTTGGGGATTTTGGCATTAGTAGTATGAGCAGGCGAATCGGTAGTACTGGGGTGTTTTCTCTTTTTGCCAGATGTGGTTTTCTCACTTTCTTTGGTTCCTTTTTTGTTATCAGAAGAGTGATGATTCGATTTCTTTTTATCTTTAGTGTCCTTTGAAGAACTTGACGACTTATGTTTGGAGCTACCGCTGCTAGTGCTGGTACTTGGTGTCTTTTGTGAGGACGAATGTGATTTTGAATGGGTACTTGAAGTACTGGAACTAGGAGTAGGAGGCTTGGTGAGATTGGTGCTAGTTGTGCCAGAAGAGGAACTTTTGGCAGTTGAATTTGAGGATTTTTTATCATGACTTTGACTACTAGTTCCATGACTCGAGCTAGAACTGGACTTGTGAGAATGTGAGGATTTTGGTGACTTTAATTCACTGGTATTTGATTCATGCTTTTTTGAAATTTTGTCTTTTTCTCCTCCGGAGCTTTTACTTTTACTCTTTGACTTTTCTTTGCTTTTCTCTTTTCCTTTATCCTTATCTTTCTCTTTATCCTTGTCCTTGTCCTTATCATGCTTTCCAGAGGATGAGGAAGAAGAGGACTGATGGGAATGATGTTTCTTTTCCTTGCCCTTATCTTTTTCTTTGTCTTTCCCTTTATCTTTTTCCTTGGACTTATGACTATGATGGTTTGCTGGTTTGGTAATTGTGGTAACAGATCCAACAGTTGAGAATGGTATTTTAACTTGGGAAGGTTTATTTGGAATACGGTGACTTGGAGTAAGGCCTGGATCATTTGATATTTCCGATGAAATTGTAATTACGGATGCAATGGGTGTTTTTTTATTGGGATTATTATGCGAGGATGAGGTCGAGGAAGATGTGATTTTCGGGATTCCTGAACTACTTATTTTGACTTTCATGTTTCCTCTAGAAATGGATCTATTCAACTGTAATTATTAGCAGTAAGAGAGCCATTAGGAATACAATTGTTGATTGTTTGATCAGGAAGTATCATTCTTATGCCTAGGGAAGAACAAGAAGTTATAAGTCTTAAACTTACACCAACGCATTATTACCAAACTAGCTTACCAATTAGGTAATTTAGTCTAAATCAATCCATACTCAGCTCGGAATATGATTAATTCACATCGTTTATTGACTTGTTCAGTGAGTCCCAACTTCAACAACTGCCAAAGACAGGACAATTCA
>JAQGCY010001171.1:0-11673 GCA_034700645.1 Xenylla mediterranea
AAATTTGTTGTACTATATGAGAATTACTAAATTGCTTAAAGATTGATGACTACAATAAATCATGTGAATAAAAAAAACCTATCCATACATGTAAAACGGCCCGACCCAACGTAAAATTACAGGTTTTAGAAAATTTAAAATTTTTAAAAAGTATTCGAAATCTTCAAAAAAATTTCAAAAGGTACCTAAAAAATTAACATGTTAAATCCATTAACATGTTAAATCAATTACCCATCAGGAAAGAGTTTTGAAATTTTTTTTCAGGGCCAAAGTTGACCATTTCAAGGCCGGAGTAGAAATTTCTCATGTTTGGAGTTGACCATTTTAGGGCCGAAGTTGACCATTTCAGGGCCGCAGTTGATCCCAAATCTATACATTTCGTCTTTCATACACTCTACAATAAAATTAACATGTAAAACCCCATAAAGAAAAGTCGATTTGTTTTCTCGGTGAAAATGTTTTTTAAGGGTAGGTGTCAGGGTAGCTACCCTTACCCCTGGACCGATTTCGCCCATCTTCGAACTTGATCTTGGTATTGACCCCAAACGCACGCATACCAAATTTGAAGTCAATCGGTCTACGCGTTCTGGAGTTATCTTGCTCCCAGACAACAGACATGATCATCACAATAGCCTCGACTTGGGTCGGGCTAAAAATTCCATGAACGACCTTGTTCTTTATCATCTTCATTCCCAGCGTACTGGAATCATTAGACTTTCCTTCTCATTTGTACTTTTAATGAAACTTTCCTCTAATCGAATAAGACTAAACTTAAAACATTTGTATGTATGATTGTATAATTTCATGAAACACATTCCAAACAAAAAAAAAAGAAACATGTGTAAAATAATAAGTTACGTTATAAATTCTATGTAATAGCTTTAGCGTTTTTTCATATTGAATGTTGATATGGGGAAATCCCGTAGCTGACTCGTAAGATTTTCGAGTAAAACCTCGTGAGTACTCTTGATTTTTTTTTTCATGCATTCCATTCATTTTCTAAAATTAGCAAATGTGCTAAAAATAAAAGAGAGAGTTCCATATTTGGCTAACTTGGAGTAACTAAATTTAGAAAACAAACTATTTACATTCAAAAGGTTTTCGCATACAAGATAGAAGAAGGGAAATCCCAAAGAAGATGCATGCTTTCACTCTTGTTCTCGTAACTTTAAATGGAAATTGAACTAAAATTTGCATTAGATATAAATAAATATTGAACCTTGAGCATTTTGAGCTCATTCTAGTCATTTAATAAATACCAGAGCGAGTATTTATAAAAACCACGATTGGTAATTCCATATTAAATTGAAGAAAGGATCCATTAGAGAACACATAATATCAAAATTTCATATGTAAAGCTGAATAGGTCAAAATGATTGAAAAAACAAAAATTCCCGATACAAAATTTAATACATTCTACATACATAGATAAACATTTAACGTTAGCGGAGGAGGATAATTTTTTTTGAATTTAGATTTGCTGTATGGGATGGGAATTAGGAGTAGATGATTCAGTACGATAAGTTTAAGTGACTTCCACTTTGAAGTTTCCTGATGATGGTCGAGCATCGAGGTGTCTGGCTGGCTGGGTAATACCCATTGTCAATCATATCAACCTACTAATATTTCAACGTTATAATATTTTCTGGGATTCACAAAACTTTTTATGACCACATGCATGTACTATAAGTACAAGTCTCGACATATTTCGTAATAACGATTCTTTTAATGTAGTTAAAAAAAATAAAATGCTGAATTAATCAAATACTGTCTATGGAATTCCTATTGATCAATAAGCGCTTGGGAAAATTTGTAGTAAAATATTCTTTGATAAAAGTTATCCTATGGTTTGAATGGTTTGCATAGTCCAATTCGAATGATTTCAGATTTGCCAATTTGTCAAAACAAATAAATCTTATCAGGAGAATGTAGTTCATTACACTCATTACTCAGCTTACCTTCGTAATTTAGGAGATCAAAGGTTTGTGGAAGAGGTTGGGCATATGATTGATATCTTAAGCAACATGCATCAGTTTCAGCTGCACTGAGTGCCATTGTTAAAGCTTGTACTGAGCCCAAATCTCCAGATGCAGCTGCTAGATGTAAAGGTGTGTTTCCAAATCTATCTCTCATGTCAACTCTGGCCCCAGCTGCAACGAGTCTTCTGACTACTCGTGGTTGTTTGGTCAATACTGCTAAGTGGAGGGCTGTCTGACAATGATCATTTTGGAAATCAAGTATTGAAGGATGAGGCACGAGGCTAATGAGTGTGAAAACCCCTTCTACAAGTCCTTCCATTATCCCAATATGTAACTGCCTGTTAATTCCAATGAAGTATGTGGTTTTAGATAATGGGGAATTTGCTAAATATTTAAAGTATGGATTTAAATACTTACGTATCACCGTCTTCATCAGGCCGGAAAAATGTTTCCCAAGAAGGAAATTTACTTGAGTCAATTATAGCTTGTCCAGGAAAAGAAATTGTCCTTTCTTCTGGTATTGAAGTTTGAGATATATTTAGGCCTGAAAATCCATCCGCAATATCTACTCCAGAGTCTAATCTGTGATAGGGTGATGATAAAGGTTGATTTGTTTTTTGTTGAAGATTTGAACTTGTGGAAGAATTGATATCAATTTCACTTTCAGTTAAGCAAGTTCCAGATAAGAATCCTGAGTCTCTGCCCAAACAATCACTGGAATCCATACATTTGGCATCCCTACTTCCGGACATTCCACCGTCGTACGCTGAATCTGATGAAGTTTCCATTATTTAAAGATTTATCTGTAAAGAAAAACCACTGAGCGTTAATTATACAATATACAAATACGGATAAAATATGCAGGATATGGAGTTTCCTTCTTTAACGTGTAACAAAGAATGAGCAGCGGATTGCGGATAGTTAATTTCGACATTTTGCGAACTACCTAGATAAAAATTATTAGTTTTTTTTCCTCTTTAAAGATCTTATGACGTAACATGACACATTTCATATCCAGCTCACGCACTGACTCATTCTAATAAAAACGTAAGCCCTATCTCTCTCTATACGTAAACACTACACACTTACATTGTTTTATTTAATTTATCCCAGTTTTCCGTGTACAAATATATTGCAATTTGCAAAAAGAATTTTCACGTAAATCCCGAAAATTAAAGGTAGATTTGTAGGAGGAATCTTAAATCACAATCAATTCCAACGTGTAATTGTTAAGTATGTATCAAATACAAACAGCACGGAATAGCTTGCTTTTGCACCTTTTAAATTCCCAAGAGAAAATACGTTTATAAAAACTAAACTTGTTACTGGAACTGAACTAACGAGGATAAGAATGAGTCACTCAATTCGAATTTATGTGAAAATTATTCTGTTGTATTATATACGTAAAAATTTCTAAATTCTAATAGAATTTGCTTGCAAATTTTTGGAAATGAATGTAACGAATTGGGTCCGAATTACCTTTTTTCAAGCAATCTTGCAAGAAGATCTATCTAAACTAAATACTTTACGTTTACTTATCTCCAACACCAACCTGCCTGTGGTCTGGTTTGATTGAGGTGTTGTATTGTATTCTAATGTTATTTATTGCATTGTAAATATGTTAATATTATAATTTATGAATATAATATAATATATTGATGACCTTCGTGTAGAGTAACATATGTGGGATTTTTGTTCTGGGGATTTGTACATTCGCATTAGAGTTAGAACATGTTAAATGTTAATGTTAAAGTTTATTTATTCTTATTCTTCCACACCCGTCGTAAAGGTCCTTTCACAAAATACCAAAACCAAATATATCGTACTATTTTCATCCATTTGTTCAATATCAAATATTATATATGTACAAGTACAAGTACATTTGCTCCCAAAAAACGATGACGATGTAGTTGGTACTTGCTATTTCTACTTGCAAAGTTTCCTAGTAGTGGTGGAGGTGGTTGGTGGATACTATAGTCAGTGGCATCGGCATGGTGTTTTAGGAGCTATTTCATCTAATTCAGCCTAATATCGTGAACTCGTACTCGACTTATATGGAAGATATTCTTCTTGTAAAAAGGGGTTCTAAACCTCTCATAGACAGAACAGAGACGATTCTCAATGCCCCTACTACTTCGATTACTCCGGGGAATCCCAAAGAATAAAAAAATAAATTCCATTCTTTGAGGTTACAAAAACTCCGACTCGGCGAACTCTATACTCAAATTTAAAGACTATAAACGCTTTCTTTGGCTTTTGCATTCCATTCCTTCTTATTGTTTCAAAGCAAAAAAGATTTCGCTTAAATTTTAACTATGTACTATATGCAGTTAAAACCAAAATCAAAACCACCTTAATAGGAAATTCCATTTAATTCAATCAACGCAAATGAAGTTAAAATGAGATCAACCTCAATACATTTTGTAATATAAAATACTAATGTAAATTGATTTGTTTTTCATGATTTAATCTGGTCTAGCATTTTCAGTATCTTTCGGAGAATCTATTCCTGCGTCAATATGATAATTTAAAGATTAAAAATGTAAATTATATGCAAACTAAAACCTAAACAATAAGTAATTAGGATCATCACAATTTTTCTTAAAAATGCAGATTAAAATTCCACGCAACATGAGCATGTTTACAATTTATACAAAGTACAATGCAATTAAAATTACTGTAAATCCCAAAACCAAGCACCCAAGTATCATTTGATCCTTCCATTGAGTACTGATAAAATTATGCACTTGAAGAAGGTGTGTAAAGTCCATGCCTCCAAAAAACAAAATTGAATGCATAAAATAAATTAGGACAAACCTAACCATATCCAAATCCAACTCCAAACTCAGTAAATCTAATGCATTATGAATAAGTAAATGCAATTAAAAATATAAAGGTGACCTCCACACCTCCTCCCTGGGATTTTGAACTGGATGATGTTTACTTTAACACACCTAAATTGTTTGTTTTGTATCACGCCGTGAATACATGCCTCGGAAATTTTAAAGCTACACAAGTAGTTATCGGTTTAATTAACTGTGAAAGTAATTTACCTTAGCTTATCATCTAGTGGGCATCCTCAATAATTAGTACATTGTATGACTAATACTAATCAAAGAACCATAAACCAGGAGTATTTACGTCATGGATAATTTTAATTTCATTCAAAGTTTACATAATTAAGAATAGATTCTGGACAAAAGTTATTTTTCCTTAAATGGACAGAGGAAACTTATTTTTGGAATACTCTTTTATAGTAAATTCTATTTTCGTCCCAAAATATTTTCTGGATCTTATTCAAAAATGTTATTTATATTTGGCTCTGTAAATATTGCATTTTTTATAATTTGTAGGTTAAGTTAATGTTATAGGAATGCATAACGTCGGCAAGTATTTTCCTACAGTGAAAGCCCAGCTAGCCCTTCATTTTTTCGTTGAAAGTTTAAAGAATTGCTCCTGATGCGTTAATTTATTTGTATATCTATTTCCATTTCATGCTGGTTCAATAGAAAGTTGTGCAAAAACCATTGGGAATTCCCTTTGAACTTAAATTAAGACAAGAGATTGAGTTTAAGAGAGAGTTTAAAAATTAAATTGTTTATACCATGAGTAACTAATAGTTTATGAAATAAGAAATTCTTTCTCTTCCTAATCTGGTCTGCTGACTATGAGTTGAGGAAAAAATTCTGTTTCTGACTGATGAATCATTCTCCAGATCCGAAACAAAAAATTTCCAAATGTTATATTCTTCATAATAATGCAACTTCATTGATAATGAATTCCCACGATTTTTTTCATTAATTAAGTACAGTAGTTGGGTTCAGAGTAGGATAGAAATTGTAGGAGTATTGTATGACCATGAACCAATCAAGACATAAAAAACCCAACGGTTGATACTATTTTTATGGTATTTTTGTTTGTTTCTCTATGTTTATAAAATTTCCAGCTTCATTATTTATGAAGCACAGTTAGATTTTAAATTACTCCGTCATATTCATGAAATGGAAGAATATCATTAATAAGCCTCTAAAATACCATATACCAAACTACTGAAGCATTCAAAATTTCAGAGTCCACTACTCTAAAGTCACGATTTACAATACATCCACCTCACAAGTATTTTTTTCCGCTGTCATCATAATTCATACTGCTTTGCAATTGCAAGCATCGTCATAAAAGTATTTGGGGAAAACCCCATTGTTACTAATGTCAGTTCGAGTTATGTTTATACACTTCGCTTCCCATCGGATGCGAATTTCGATCCTTTATAACAAAGACCAACATATGGCTATTCTACTTTGCATTTTCAGCTTGGTTGGTACAAAAACAGATTTTTGCGAAAAAGCTTCCTTGAGATACCAGATAGAGATACATAAAGCATAATAGGCATTCCAAATTTGACAATCTGCAATTTTTTACATTGCGCTACTTCTAAAGTAAAATTCCCCACAGAAGGATTTAGTGAATACAATTCATGATACAATACTGTAGAATTAATGGCACTTCATCATTATATTGCATTTGCACTATTTCGATTTTATACTGTGTACAAATTAAAGTACAGTAATAATCATATATTATGGTCCCATGAACATTGAACATCATAAATTCATTGTATTGTAATCATAATTCCTAAACTTAAGTAGCTTCAAGCTTTTATAGAAAAAATGGAATTTCCAAGTTTTCACATCGAGCATGGTTATGATATATGGTAATAACAATACATTCAACACGATTAGAATTTGAATGTAAGCTAACTATGAACTAATGCATTAGGATTTACATTTACGGTGTATGTTTGTATTAGTATATTACAAATTACACCTCTCTAATCTTATCTTCTTTAGGAGCAACAACATATTTAAGTTTTACGTATCCAGGATCCATACTAATTTCCTGGAAAATCCCGCTTCAAATTGATGGACAGAATACCTAATTAGCTTTAAGTTTTTACGTATTTAGTATGACTATGATATGACTATGATAAAACTTTAATTATTTAGAAAAGTTTCCTTTAGCAATATTAGTGTATATGCAAATGTTGTACATGTTCAACCTCATTCCCATAAATTGAAATTGAAATGTTACTGCTCTAAATTTTTTTAATGAATTAAATTAACCAAGCAAGCACTTACTTTCTGCATATACATCTTTGTTGTAAAATTAATGAAATATGCAACAATGCAAGGCAACAGTAATATTGTAATTTGTAGGCATATTTTGTAAGTACTTACCAAGTATATAGTTTTATCCAAGAAAGCTTAATATGTTTTCTTTAGCAGAACAATTTTTGTCGAACTGCTTAATTTCAAATTCACAATTTTTGTAAGTATTTTATTGTATTTAATTGTTAATTCCTTTGTATACACCACATAAAATCGTGTTCGTGTATTACTTGACTTTGATTGTCAATTAAGATAATGTTTTTTGTATTTATAATTCTTAAGATCAATAGGAGTTAGAAAAGGCGCTTGAATGCTTGATGTTTTAATGGTTTAGCTTGCACTACTCCGCTCTAGATTGAATTCAACACTGAAGTAAAGGTTTAATGAGTACAACTCGTTTTTCTTGAATTTTGTTTTGAGCTGGGGATTTTTGAAGTTTGTGATTTCCTATTCGTAAAACACTTTTGTGTTGCAAGAACGCAAAGAGCTCAATTGAAAAATTACAATTACTTTACTTTATAGGAATAATTCAGAGTCATAAATGAAGTCTGGTTTTCCTAATGCTAATGTCCATGTTAACTAACGATCGAGCTTTAGCTTAGCATAGACGTGCTAAACTGCTAATGCTAGAATTAAATAGATTTATTTTACTAGTCAACTAGCATCATAGCAGTATGGGACGCACCATCGATGGACGAGGTGTTAAGGGACATCCACATCGATGATCCATTCAATTCATGTTAAGCTGAATAACGTATATGTTCAACGTATTAACTAAAATTATTAATTCAAGCCACATTACGATTACATTTAACAAAACTATGAAGTAAAAAGCTATGCATTTATTCGAGTGGGTAAAATATAAAGTAATGTTAACATATTCATCCTTTGATCTGTGTTTTGCGATGAATGCTTGATTTTTGCTTATGGAAAAACCAAGGATGAGAATCTTGAATACAATACAAATGCCTGTGTATTTTTTCACTACGATAATTTTTCCCATTATTTTTTGATATTGATTGTATCATTGAACAAAGGAAAGAATCCACACACTCCTCAACCATGAAATAAAACAAGTATTTTGGAGAAGAAATAAACTGCATCCGAAATTTCCCAAAAAATTACAATCAAGTTTTATATTTTTTAATTGCACACTAAGACCAATGATAAACATATTTACGTTTTCCACATTGCTGGAGCTTTCTTATAGTACAAACATACATATGAAACAAATCTGGTTTTATGTGAATCCCACTTGTTTTACGATTTTTGTTTACTTAAGCTCGTGTAAAATTTTTATCTGTTCAATTTTGCCGATCGCAAGTTGAATGTTCTATTTTCTTTTACGTAATCTGTATAATTTGCATCTAATTTTAGACACAAAAATTTGTAAAAAATAACAAATATCAGCATGAGTTAATTTCAACCAATTCTAGTCAAGCAAGCTCAACTTAATCAACCAATTCGTATTAAAGAGACATGACAGTTTAAGCATTACTTCATTGATATGAAACTTTTTATGATATGAAATGCTTGAATAGAAATATAAAATACGGAAGAATACAACAATAATTATTGGGAACATTATTACAGTAATAAAATAAAACAATTGAATTAATCTTTCAACTTAACAAAACAAATTTTCCTGTTTGGTCAAAATATCCTGTACAAAGGAAGAAAGACATTGTCAGGGTCAGAGGAAAGGAATTAAATAAACTCCATGAATTCAAGTGTCAATTTGAATTGGAAATACTGAACTTACCAGATAATCCTTTGGAATCCCACTACTAAATTAGTGCTGCCAATTATAATAAAACGGGAATTCTCAAAGTCATTTCATAACTCATAAATAGAAAATAAAATACCAGAAAATTACAATTATAATTTTTCTTTTTCATAGACAGAATAATAATAA
This sequence comes from Xenylla mediterranea, assembly GCA_034700645.1. Taxonomy (NCBI): domain Eukaryota; kingdom Metazoa; phylum Arthropoda; class Collembola; order Poduromorpha; family Hypogastruridae; genus Xenylla; species Xenylla mediterranea. The sequence continues at coordinate 9,060 of JAQGCY010001171.1, forward strand.
ATCCAATTACTAATTAGTTTGATGTTTGAACATAAAGCCAGGATACAAATATTTCAGTAGATTGAGAGATACGTGACCAAGACCATAATATTATTGTCGAATTCAAATATGCCATGCTGGACGATTTATAAAAATGAAGGTTTGGGAACTTTGTGGACCTCTTGACTCTCGTACCCAACGAACTCAGTCTAGGTCCGGCATTTTTCCTAATATTTTTTGTGGAAGAAGTAAATTTTATTTATACCCACAGACTTCAAATTTAGAATAATGGAATACACAATCGTTTTGCATTCAATGTGTCATGTAAATTTAATACTGAAATATATAGGTTTATAAACCGTTGAACAAGATCAGATCCATTTTTTTAACTTGAAAGCTCATTTCCAGAAGCTTTTGGTTAAATCAAGGGAATTGATAAATTTCACGGTACATGGAATCATGCCCTAACTCGAATTCTAAAGTACTTAGAATAAAGCCAATACCTTGCAATTTATTGAAACAGGCAGACAATATATTTAATTAAAAAACCCAAGAATAAGGTCCAGTACTACGGTAAAGTGGGTGGATTCTGGGTTCTACCAATTGTGTTGATATTTTGCTCATCTTAAGGTGTAGTAAATAGCAATATGCAGATAAGGTCAAGCAGTCTAAAATCTGTATTATATGTTATGTAAAAGGCGAAATAAGGAAAAGAGAATTGATTTTGTATTGTGCAAAAAACTGGTTTCTTACCAAAATTATTTCGTTCAAAATTGCACTCTTTTCTTATACACTCCCAATATTCGTCGTTTAATTACACGAATTTTTGCATGATAGATGAAATTATAATAACATAATCATTTGACAGAATTCACTAATAATTTATTCATTCAACATTCAACCCTTTTATTGTACAACCTATCTTTATCTGCAAAAACTTATACCAATTTACCGACTACGAGGTTTTACATAATAATGTGTTATTTCAGGGATTTTATTTAATACTTTATTTTTACATTGACAGAATACATGGGTCGTTGTAGATTGATTGTATAATTAACTGGTCTGTTGAGAAATCTTCCAATACTATGCACGAGTCTGCTGACTATGGACTTGGCTCCATGTGCTTAATTATTTTAAACTTATCATTATGGGGATTTCCATTTTTCAATATTTGAAGACAACTAGACATGGATAAATGGGATTATCTCTTGTAAATATTTTCAACGATCTTGATCAAACTACAAACTATATATTTGCTTACTCAAAATACTAAAGATTAATAAATGACGGGATAAATTTATGCCTTGTAAAATTAATTAATTATTTAAAATTTTTAAAGTATCTCCATCATTGCCTATTTATTTAGCTACGCGTTTAGTCGGGAATTGCCAAAGCCAAACATACATTTATACCAGTTTACAGAATTAATTTTGGTCAAACAACGCACAGCCAATATGTATGTTGTATGTTTTGTGAAGCTAAGTTAAACAATATTTCCAGCTCAAGGGTGAAAGTGAAAATTTTGTATTAGGATTTTTATTTAAAAAAAAGTAAACCATGCTTTTCATTTTCCTTGAAAATCCAAATCTAATGACGTTATTATGCCGGTTTGAAAGTTATACTTATTGTTATATTGGCCATTAGATTTTATTTTAATGTTAAATATCTCCTTGCGTAGATTCCATTTTATATTGAAAGTGGGCTTGGCATGCCTTGCTTCAAGTACCTATTAAAATAAATTATAATTTGTTCATTTCTTAAAAAATCCATACTTCTCGAATCCCGAGTCATGAATCTTGACAACGATGTAAATGTTCCCAATAACCTGTCCTAGGAGCAAATAATCTTACATAAATTCCAAACTTGTAATTGTAATCTTAACCTACCACTATAACTTCAACAAAGCATAACCACAATATGCTTCAAATGGAATATGGAGTTTATAAAATAAATATGTACTAACTGGAAAGTGCGCTGCAGAGTATTGATTTGATCATCATCCGCATAATTATCTTGACTGGTTAAAAGATTACTGGGAATCCCATATTGTGATCTGGGCTCTATTTCCTTCTTTGTCGACTTAATAATTTTTCATAGCTTGAAGCACTTAATGTATATATGATCAGGTCGCAGTAGAAACAAGTTTTTCAGAATGGGGAAGGGTTACTGGGTACGACTGACATTATACACGAAAAAGTTGAATGGGATGACTCAATTTGCATAAATAAAATGTTTGCATGATACCATAAAACTGATTTATAAAAACAAGTACTAAGAGCAAGATGCAAATTGATCCGAGAAAAAGCTGATTAAATAACTTTGTTAGTGTTGGACTTTGTTCGTATTTTCCAAATTTCATTGTAAAGGATATTTATGTTATGATGCAATTCGATTTTGAAAGCTTCCAAGAATAGTAAGTCTTTTCGAAAGCTTCAGAATCAAAAGAAGAGGAAGCTTTAAGTGCAAGTAAACATGCATTAATTGTCCGCTGAATTGAATATTCGATAGCTTAGCTTTAATTGAATTATTAAAGCATAGGACTCCATTGTGACCATTTGTGCTTGAGTTGTTTACAGTTTGTCAATCTAATTTTTCAATGGGGGAAATCCCAGAATAAATTGGTTTGATACCA
>JAQGCY010001172.1:0-11660 GCA_034700645.1 Xenylla mediterranea
CATGTAACACTACAGAATCTTAGACCGATGGGAAGAGGGGACAATGAATTAAACAGCATTCTAAAGTTTGGAAAAGAAATTGAATAGAGGTTAAATGTTCAAAGTATACTTCTTTCAAGCCCCAGCAAGTACGTACATACCCCAATACTGATCTATTGGACCAAAGTGATACGAATCCAGCAGAAATTAAAATCATACTACTGAAAAACGTAAATAATATAATACAGGCAGTCAGGATCGTGAATTTTTTTTTAGATAAGCTTAGATTTTATTTTTAAATTGGAATTAGGTTTGAAATTACGTTGTTGACATTGGATTTTATATTTGTAGAATGAATTTAAAATTATGTAGTAGAAATCCGTTTGAGAAGGGGCCGAGGTTGTTGTCCTGTTGAATCCGAATATATGTGGAGGAGCTCCATTTGCCGTTATCCTGCTGCAACGTGAGCCATTGCTGCGTCTTGACTAGGGGTTACATTCAAGTCCGGTTCAGTTTCTTCGGGTCTAGCCCGCTTGCATTTTCCACAACACTTGCCCATTTTATGTGATGCTGCGAGTGTGTACTTAAGATTGGTAGAAAAGGAATTCAGAAAAAGTTGACCCAGGAATGCAGAAAACTAAAATAAATTAAAATTGATAGGTTTTGAAAATTTGGATATCTGAATACGATCAAACCAATTAGAGATTTTGATGAGACAACTTACTTGAAGAGGAAGCAAAAATGACAGCGATGATCCAAAAATGCACACGACTAAAACTTTAAAAAAAATAATAGTTTAGAAAAAATTGATTAACAAAAAGTAATTTTTAATAAGATGAAATTTTAATTACGCTTGTTTGTTGGATAGAATTGAGTTGTGATTCTGAGGAGATTGATTCGCTTCCGAAGCAAGATTAGGAATGAGAATGAGAAATGAAATTTTAGCTAATCAAGAAAGTTGAAATTTGTTTACTTTTCGTATAAAACTTTTTAGAATTTTTGTTATTGTCATGACGGTTCCTGTAACAACATAACATTATTCTACCAAAGCTGGGTCTTGTAAATTCAGGGCAGGGACATGAATTATCATTGACACAAAGTTAGGGAGACTTAAATTGTTGGTGTCGACCTTATTATAGCCACAAGATCGTCATGGATGCCTTCGAAAGGTTATTTTTCGTTCAACTTTGAAGTTTGAAGATTAGCTTGTTAACATTTTGACAAACAGACAGAAAAGACAGACTGTATTACTATATTACTTTGTAAACTTTAGTCAGGTTTTTTATCCAACACTTCTAACATAAATAACATCATAATGACGGTAACCTTCCGTCTATATTTATTTTTACCCATTTAATAATATTTTATGAATCAAGCATACAAATACAACAAACAATATAATTCTCAAAAAGTTACATAATAGATAAGTTGATAGTAATAATAGTAATAGTTTTTTACTTATTTAATAATTTTAAAATAGAATTGATTAAAATTAGGTATGTCCGAGTAGTTTCATATCTCGGCAATACTACACTATAAAATAAAGCTTGAATTTGGTTTTGGAACAAAACAAAACAATGGGACTTGTTTGGGAAGTTTTAATGATTTTTGAAATAGTAGGGATAAGGGGATAATTAATTTAAGTTTCTGGATTTGGTAATTGTATGGTAAATGTTAGGAAATAAATTGATTTGTTTCTAATTTAAACAAAGTTCAATGGATCCTTTCCTTGGAGGTCGGACTGGTGGAACATTAAAATTCATATCTTCTAAACCCACAAGCTGAGTTGAAATGTTCCAAAGAGATTCTTGAAGTTCAGAATTATATACTTTTCTATTAGGAGTCCATTCTTCACTGTTGGCAATGAATAGTCCTCCTTTTCCTTCAATTTCTGGGGATAGTGCTGCATATGCAACTGTATCTGCACCTTGTTCTGGGGTCTAAATAGTTTAAAATTGTTCTTATTATAGACAATTATTTTCCAACGAATTGGAGACCATAGTTTGCTTATGACATGTTATGTACCTTGAACAGAAGTCTGACAAAGAAATGGAGAGCTTTAAACCAACAAAGATGCTCATACAGTTCTGTTTGGACCATTCCTGGATGGACCGAAATTGCACGGGTTTTGGCATTAGCCTTTTCCAATTTATTATTTAAATCAGTGCTCGAAATAACTTGGCATAATTTGGAAACCATGTAAGCGTTGTATGGAGAGTACAGCTTCCTAGAAAAACAAAGTTATAGAAAGCAATTAGATTTAATTACACAATTTAGCATTTTAAATGGACTTACTCCATTTGTAAGTCATCAAAATTGATCCTTCCTCCATAATGTGCACATGAAGACACATTAATTATACGAGAATAGAGTTCTTTTGTTCCAGAACTAATAATCCTAGGAAGCAATAGGTTGGTTAGAAGAAAATGTCCCAAATAATTTGTTTGAAATTGAGATTCAAATCCATCTTCAGTTTCTTTGTATGGACAAAACATGACTCCAGCTATTTCAAAGAAGCAGTTACGTCATTAGTACTAGCAAACAACATTGAAATTCTAATCATCCTTGATTAGTTTAGTCAAATCTTACCATTATTGATAAGTATGTGTATTGGTGTATTTCTAGCAAGTATATCATTTGCAAATTCTCGTACAGAAGTTAAGGACATCAAGTCTAAATGTAATACATCCACTTTTCCACCTGGTATACCACTATCTCGTCTTATTTTTTTCACTAATTCATTCCCAGCTCCAACATTCCTGCATCCTAAATTATAAAAACAAATGTATAAATAAATAAATATATAAAAATAATAAATTAATTAAAATCCAGAAACCTACGCCATGCCTGCTTACCAATAATTATATGCATGTGATTATGTAATAACATTTTCACTACTTCTGCTCCAATTCCACGTGCACCTCCTGTTATAACAGCTACATTTCCTGGACGCTTAGGAATACCTGTAATAATCAATAAAAACATCAAGATCAAAAAGAGGAAAAAACAAGATCATTGTTGCATATAACAAATTTCCCCAATTCCCACTATTTAATTTGTTTTGATCAAAGGTTTGGCTAATTTTGATCATTTCATCTGGGGTTGTTGATCCTTTGCATGAGATAAGATTTCCTCGTACTTATATTTTACTTATATTTTATAAAGAAAATATTATTTGATTTATGTAAAACAAAGAAAAGAAAAGAGTAAGCTAAACCATTTGTGTGCAAAACATCCGGTTATACGATTATATTCCAAATTGCAATATATAATTCCCGGAACAACGCTAAAGGCAACCCTAGACTACAACTTAATTCTAGTTTGTCATGGACGTGACATTTTAGACAAGTTTAAAATGATCAGCTCAGGTGAGGTCTAGCGTCTAGGTCCTGGTGCACCTGTGGCTGTGATTTACGTATAAAGAATGCTTACACCTCATCTTCTACCAGTATTATTAATTATTATTCATTGGAATTGGGAAGATTCGGGTAATTGGCCGAAAAATATTAATGTTTTGAATCATTTGTTTTTCATATTCTCAATTCATTATCATTAGTCATTGAAAAACATTACATTAGACTACGTATTACTCAACATCCCGAAAATGGTGCTTCAGGTCAGAAGAAACTTAAATACCCCAGGACCAGACCTTGTTTTCCCACGCTCAAATATTTTTCCTCTTTAGTTAAAATACTTATTGTTTACTCAGAATTTATTTATTTAGTAATACGCATTCAATCAATCAAAACAAATAACAACATTTTATATAATCTTTTTCCATTTGTTTGATTTTTCCTTCTCTAATGCTTTGTATTTTTAAAACAAATTATTATTTTTGTCCGAAATGATATAATAAACTGATAAAGTTAATGATCTAGGAGTGTAAAATTAAATTAATTGGGATTCTTATTATTGTATTCTATCCTCATGGATGGTCCAAAATAAAAACATTCTTAGGAAAAACTGCTAGTGATTAAATTAGTCATGCAAATAAATGACTCATTTATTACTTACAACTATAACAAAGCATCGTTTGCGTTTGATAAGATAGAATAAAATATTTTATATGTATAAATTCGAACATTTTTGTCTACCCTGATTACTCTGTAATTTAGCATAGCATACTTTGCAATTTGCAGTAGCAGATCAAGTTCTTGAACTTGTTTTTTTTTTCTTATCTATCATACAGATACAATGCTGCATTTTTTATTAAGGAGGCCCTCGCATGCTATGGGACTGGGAACAAAAATGTAAACAATAAAATGCATGTAAATATTTTTAATTCTGTCTTTCTGCCCACATACTTCATATTGTATTGTAACATTTATACTTGTAAAAGTACATGATAGTCCCATAATTCTAATCGACATAAACAACCTTGCAAAATCATAATGTAGATATAATAATTGCGAATTTCAGGTTTAGAATCCTAATAGATTTGTCATAATATAAATCCAAGAAAAGTGAACAATTCCTATGTTTGTGGAAATTAAATGTTAAAAGTTCCAATAGTCAATGCGGTACTTCTTAGAAAAACTCTAAATCAATGAACCTTGTTGATCTTGCTCTTTGTTTTCAATATTCTACCTATCAATTACATACGGAGTCATCCCCAATAACCCCGAGGTATCTGTCATAAGAGTTCATTTTCATTTGGTTGAATGAGTGTACTGTAAATGAAACGAAACAATTTACACTGACATACCGAAATTACGTAATTTCAATATCTACGTCATCCTCATTCATAGTATTTCATATTCCGGTAAATATTTATCGCTTCCATAATTTCTATTGAATTCCGACATTTCACGTGAACCAATCAAAGATTAAAGTTTCTCTAAATTAATATTGTCATTTTTAAAAGCATTGTAAAAACTTGGACAGTGGACATTTACGTACGTAGGATTATTTACTTGATATTTTTATATCATGTATTTTATTATTTATGACTATGGAAGGGACAAATGATTAATTTTAAGCCGAAGTTTATTACAATTCATTACAAGGTTTGTACCATTCGTATATATGATTACACATCCACACATAGAAAGCCTACATTACCTATTGTAATCGTAAAAATGGAAATTGTCCTTAAAAATTCCTACATAATACGTTTGAATTTAATAACACATTAAATGTACTGAATAGGTAGTGGACTTTCCGATTTCCTAATACGTACACTAAAATATGCATATCCTTAAATTATTTAAGTATTCATAAAACGGTAAAGATTATAAATTTGTTAGTGGGTTTAATACTTTAATAGTGTACATTTTACGTAAATCTGAAGTACTCGTAGTCTTAATCTAAAAATTGGGGTTATTCTATTTTGTATATTTCACTTCATTTCATTACGCTAACGTTAAATGTTTGAAATTAGAAGAAACTGATTAGTTCTATTTTTGATGCAAAGTCATATTATTATATATGATTAATCAAATATACCAATTATACATTCATTGAACAGTAAGTAACCGGTCCTTGGAGTTTTATATCAATTTCAATCATCTTACTCTACATCTAGATTTACAACTCGTAGTATGTTCAATGTAATGTTCATCTCTCTACTAATTCTACCTCAATACAAAAATTTAAAGAAACTTGCTGAAAGAAAAAGTTAATGTTTAATTATAATGCCTAGCAAGGCAATGGCAATCAAAATCAAATGAATGATATGTAAAAGCAAATATGCGTTTTAGGGATACCTTTTGGTACTGTTTTGATATGCAATTTCATGCGTTTCAATAATTAAACAAGTTATCTATTTCCCAACTAACTTTATCAAATAAGACAAGTCGTTTTTTCAGTACTATTTTTATTTTAGAAGTCAGTATATGATAAGGATTATTGATGGATACTTCAAATTCATACCGAAATTAGAATTTGTTTCTGTATATTTGTGTTTGTGTTTGAAGTAAAGTAAGTAAAGAAGAATGTGACGACGAAGACAACGATGATACAACTCCTCCTTGACAATGAATTCTAACCTCGATCTCAATTTAACAGTTCGAATCCAATCCAACACACATCTAATATTTTAATATGCAAATTAAAGATAATATTTTTGTATTAGTGTAAAATTCTGCATATGAAATGTTTGTGTGTTGAAGAGTCATAGTCATAGCCATAATAATAATACATTTGGAAGTATGTAATTGTAAACAAATGTTACCTTGATAGTGATAGTTTTCTTTTTACAATTACATTTTTCATCCAAGAATTTTTGGCGTCTACTACACATAAACTTCTGAACTTTAACTAATTACCCTTTACTTTGAGTTTTGAAGTTTATAATTACACATAATTTTACATTATGAATATTTAAACTTTTCTTCGTTTGTTTTGGGTTAAGTATTTAAAATTAATTCAATAGGTCTAATAAATATATGTTTATATTCTAAAACTTACCTTTTATGCTCAGTCTTTTATGTTTCGTAAAAAATTCAATAACTCCCCATTTGACTCCAATATAATATAGGACCAAACAATACCATACTCTTTTAAAAAATCCTTTAACTCCACCACCAAATCCATTTGTTCCCATTTTATTATTAAATAATTTTCTTGCAAATAATCGTTTCAATCGAACAATTCGACTTCTCTTTGAAATTCTATAAAGGGATTTAAGCCCGAACCGATATTTGTAATATAGTATAGTTGATAGCATTTAGAACACAAAATAGAAGGAACTTGGGTTTAAACACATAGAATCTTCCAATGGATTGATCCAAAAACAACTAGCATTCCGCCGTTCACGAGACAGTTGAGTTGAAGTAGAAATATTTTTGACGGTGCAAATCGTCTCCAAAGTTATCCAGTTCTTTGTCAAAGGACTGGAAGACACTTTTAACTTAAACTTTTTCAAATATATGTTCAAAATAATACTATAGATGTAACTTGGTTCTTAAAAATTGAAATGTCAAGTATTAAGTTGTTTGGTTAGTTTTGTTCAAGCTATCCTAAATACTAATAAATATTTTTTAAAGAATCTGATTTAATATAATTTCTATTGCTTCAGTTTGTAGAGAGACGATTTTGTGTTAGCTTGGATTTGACTACTTCGTTTTTCTTATTCAAATATTCATTTATTATTATAGTCCACTACAAACCTGCATTTACTATTACTTTTGTTAAAACTTATTGTTACTATTGTTCACAATTATGATTTTACAAAAGTTTGGACTTCACAAATAGTAGTGAAGTGAGACACAGACTATTGAAATTAAGAACATCTACAGCATACTGTGTCCCATACACGTCTAATTGTACAAACCCTCAAAACACAACCTCTTAAATTCATTTAAAGGGAAATAAAAAAAAACATTTTGTCAGATCATTCAATATAAGATTTCAATTGTAAAAAGGCAAAGAACAAGAAGGCAAGATGAATATCTAAGAATTGTTATGCTTTTTTCATTCAGCCTTGCATTTTCCACCTGACTCATTTTTGTTGATTGCAAGCTTAGACATTAATGGAGCCCAAAATCCAATAATCTTCACTAGCCTCAACTTGCCCTATGCACTCCTTATACATAAATGTACACATCGTTTATAAGAATGCTTACTGATAGCAAGTTTTGACTGCAATATGAAAAATAAATGACTATCGACAAGTGTTAACGTTTGTTTGTATTGTATCCCAAAGGCTTGCCTTATGTATTATCGATCGAAATGGAAAGTATAAATTAGTTTTTAATACATTTGCAAATTTCTGCGAATTATTTACGGTATGGAATGACGGTTTATAATAAAAAAAAATCGTGTACAAATTTTCTGAAAATTTATTATTGAACTTCATATGGAATTAGATTACTAATCTAATTGAATTACAGCCTATGTGTCATATACTCATAGAATTGAACTTGGGAAATATTCTCAGTTTAATTGTATTGAAGCGGATGAATATTATACTAATATACAACTTTGTATAAGGACTCTACTCTAAACTACACTACACACTTTTCCGTAATTGAGGTGAAGGTTAACTTAATGTGTCATAGTCAGAGCGCCTAGGTGTTAAGTTGTAATGAATTATTCATTAATGTACTGTACCAAGCATTTTGTTTGATTAGATTCAAACGCTTGATATTATTTTACATATTGATTCAATTAATTAGCAAGTTTTTAATCCCAAGAGTTTCTGGAGGTTAGGAAGGACAGCGTAAGAGTTGGCTTAAGTTCACATACCATGTAGATGTACATAGTTACATAAAACTTTTCAAGCTAAATGGAACCAATTGAATTGCACACAAGAATTTTAATGAGTTTTCCTGGAACAAAAGTCTGCTGCATCTTTTCAGAATTGACTTTGAATGTCCATTACGTCCTAAAAATAAACTTGGTCAAACAAAGAGATAATGAATAACCTTCATTCATGTGTTAGAACTAGGACTTTCCATAGCTTGACGTGGAATAAATAACAATGCGGATGAAAAGCTTGAATTAAAACTTATGAAACAGAGCTATTATGAAAAGAAAAGTGAATAAACGTAATGAAGGTTAAAATGACTTTGCAATAAACTCTTCCATGAATGTTGGAGCTAGAGAAAACTTTAATCACAGTCAGCAGTATTCTTACATTTCTTCATTGTTGATAATCGTTCAACTTAAATAAAGCTTGTCATGAATACAACGAATGACAAAGGGTAGCTCAGAAACACGTACATATTTCTTTAAACAGAGTGAACTAGTTTTTTTCGGTTTCATTTTTATATTCATCTGTTTAATATGCTGGAATTTTAATTTGAGTCAACGTATCGTGTCCTTACGATTTTTTTTATCAAGTACAAAGTAAGCGTTTTGTGTACAAATAGTCAATAGTTTTCAGCCCATAAATGATGTATGGAACAATTAAACTTATTTTAAATATTATATGTATGTTCTGATTTAAAATATTTGAGAACTGGAAAGGTCGATAGCAATTAAAACAATCAAACGAGCTAAGCATGCTTTTACAATTAATTCTTATCAGATTTTGTAAGACTCATCCAACTCAATATCGGCCGGAGAAACAAATGTTTTTTTGAATAATTCTGATGAGTCTTCAGATTCCGTGAGCTCGGTAGATAAATCGAATAGCTTTTTTTGGAGATCCCGATCTGATGCAGATGCTTTAGGCTTATAAATTTTACTATTTGCTAGAAACAATGACCCTTTTCCTTCAATCGCCGGTGATAAAGCTGCATATACCACTCCATCTGACCCTGTGTCTGGACTCTGTTAACATAAATTTGATGCAATTCAAAATAACAATTTTACGCCAGATTCCTACTACTCTACTTACAAGCATGAACAACTTGAACAAAGGTTTCATCGCCATTGCCAGTTTCACATTTTGATAAAGATCGGTAAAGATAATTCCAGGATGCAATGCGTTTGAGCTCACTTTCACATTCTCTTCCTTAAACCGATTGTTCAGAAAATTACTGGAAAGTACTTGCATGAACTTTGAATTCGCATATGCCAACGTAGAATTGTAGGACTTCCTAATATTATTAACAATTGTTTATAATTAAACATTTTCCAAGGTTTTAATCTCATGCTACTTGCTTAGTCTGAATATCTGCAAAATCCAGATCTGCTGCATAATGAGCAATTGATGAAACATTTACAATCCTGGAGTACTGTTCTTCTGTTCCAGCTTTTATTAGAAGTGGAAGCAAAAGATTTGTCAAAAGAAAATGACTCAAGTAATTAGTTTGAAACTGAGATTCAAATCCATCTTCCGTGATATGGTAAGGTGAAAACATGATGCCAGCTATTGATAAAGTACGAAACAGTATTTGCAAATTAATTCACCTAATATATGTTTAAGTTATTACCGTTATTGATTAAGATATGAACTTTGGACGTTTTCTCAAATACTTGACTTGCAAATACTCTGACTGACTTTAGTGACATCAAATCCAATGGAAGTATATCTACAGTGCCTCCCGTAATTCCGCTTTCGCGAATCAACTTGACTGCTGATTCAGCTTCAGCCACTTTTCTACATCCTGAATGTAAATCATTTTATTTAAACTACGGTTCATTAAATTAACAAATACAACTTTTACTTGCATACCAATTATGACGTGAAGGTTGCATTTTAGCAACTTTTTGACTGCTTCAAGACCAATTCCACGGTTTCCACCAGTAATTACACAGACATTTCCAGCATTTCTAGTTGCACCTTGAAGTTGTGAAATAGGATATAACTATAAATTGGCAATCTTAGTGCAAATAATGGCTAACTTACTACTGAAATCGAATTTCCGATGCTTCAGGAATGCTTCTCTAGGCCACCATACCATACCCGCTTTAAATACTTTTAGTTGAACCTTTATTCTACGCCAAACTGTAGAAAGTCTTCCATTATTTGACTCCTGAACCATCTCAAAAATTCACCGAAGTTGACAAACTGAAATACCTTGACAAATGAAATTAAGTTATCTTTAAAATTGATAAAATTTGCAAATGGCTCAAGTTAATTAAATAAAACGATGGAAAATAAGCTATAAAACGCAAGGCTTAATTATCTCTTTACTTATTTACTTGAAATGTATAAGTAGTATATAAGTGTGGACTATTTCCAAATAACTGGACTCTACATTCCGAATGCAATAATATGACTGTTGTATTTCGGACTTTGTGAAAGTCTAATTCCAACTGAAAAGGAAAGGTCTATTTAAAAATGCGTATGTCCGTTTCAGCTCAACACTTTAAGTGCTGAAAACGAAAAAAGTAATAATATACATAAAATGAACTCAGCCAAATCAAGCTATTATTAAAAACTCAAAACACAATGATTTCCTCAGAAAAATTATTGACAGGAAATGAAGCTACGTATACATACTGTGCACGTAACAACAACTTAATCATTTACATATCCAAAACCAACCCATACCACATGCAATTGTTTTAAACTTCAATTTAAAATGAGTATGTATGTTGTATGTGTTGCTTACCTTTACAGATCAACCAAATAGATTAACAACAACACCACAAAGTCCACGATTGAACTTTAAATTACTACTGTTCTATGCAAATTCAACCCAATTGAAATCAACTAAAGATTAAAAGTTGTTGTTGCCAAAAAAAAGCCACGGAAAAATATTGTATTAATCAGAATTGGACAAGAATAAAATGCATCCAGGTTTTAGAGGTTCTGAGAATATGTATTTTTTGTTCCATGCATATGAATGAATCATGTGAAAAAATGGCAAAAAGACTAATCCATAATTTACAATTACAAAGTTTACAAGACGCATACTGACTGGAGTTGTTTCACCTTTTATAAAACAAGGTTTTTTGGTACAAATTACTACTTGTAGACATAGATGTAGGCTTTATCCAAGCATAACCAATGATTAACTTGGAATCCCTAGTAATTGTGCAAAAAAGGAAGGTTGATTTAATTTCCAACGTTTTCCAGCGGATAGAATGAAATATTATAAAATATGCATATCGCATATGAAAGGATTTCTTATGCTCCATTCCATCTACGTAAGCCGTAACATAACATATAATCAATTCGACTTCGGAACCTAAAACCAAAGATCTTCTGGATAAAGCCTAACGAGTAAATTATTATGGAGAATCTAATAAACTATATGTGTCTATGTTCATGAATAAGTATGGGCTGAGGTGTGTGTGGAATGAGGATGATTGTTGTGGGTTGGACCTTAATCTGAGTATGAATG
>JAQGCY010001173.1:0-11645 GCA_034700645.1 Xenylla mediterranea
TTTTTTTTTTGTGAGTATAGTTTCAAAATATCTATTTACTTCCTGTTTTACTTACTTATTCTGGAAAAGAGTAGGTGAAATGAGGATAGTTTTAATAGTTACAAGAAGAAAAACTGTTGGAAAAATTGCACAAAGTTCTGCAGATTAAATTCAAAGTTACCAAATGCAATTTGAATCAATAAATAAAACCCACCACCAGAATTTATCCTTGCAGTTCTAATCACAAAAATCAAAATTAATAAATCTTCCACCTTGAATAAAAAATTAGGAGAAAATTAATACAGTACAAAGTCTTCCTATACTTTCCTCTAATATCTTCAAATTAAATCAATTAAATTGAATAATGGAATGCAACAATGATAGTCATTTTGTTGTACTATTACCACCACTATAGTTTGGTGCGATGGATTTGTCAGTTTGATAATTGTCGAGATATGGATTTGCAGATTGTTTTAGAAAAGTATATTGCAATTTATAAATCCCAATAAAATTTGTAGCCTAATACACCCAGGGACTTCAGTATTAATTCTGGTCATGACGACTACTGATCTTAACCTCAAAATCGACACGCCTGCTGAAAGTATTGAAGCTCTTGCTAAAGAAGCTGAAGCCCTCAAAGCAAAATTAGAAGAGGAACGTCAAAAGTTGAATGATGTAGCTCGTAAGTTTTCTGGTTTATTTACAAACATTGCAATCTTTAATTTGCTCAAAGTTAACGAGGCGTAAACCTTGTACAATAGAATAAATCTTTACATCAAATTAACTGTAAGAAGAAAAATCCAGCTTGGAGTTTAAGAATATGTTAGGATGACTTAGTTGTTGTCTATTATTAATGATTGAGCTGTTCTTACTGTTACAAATAGTAGAAATTGGCGTGCTTTATGCAAACTAACTACAGAAATTTAATCATTAAGTACTCTTTATGGGAAACTTTTTCTGAAGTAATAAATTTTTATGGATCTCTAGTGGCGGTCGGGAAGCAGAACAAAATACAGCATATTAGATTTCACTCATTTTATAGAAAATTAGGAACTAAACTCGGATTTTATTGTTTGTTTTGAGACTAGAGAGATAGAGAATTAAAGTGACATAAATGTGTTCATATTCTACTATGCTTACACAACCTTTTATGCTTTTTCTTTATTCTTCGTAGTGTCAACCGTAGCTTCACGTTTAGAAAATGTTGGTCAACTTAGTATAAAGCCAAGAAGAGTTCTGAAAGGTCACCAAGGAAAAGTGCTATGTGTAGACTGGTCTCAGGATAAGCGACATGTAGTTTCTTCATCTCAGGTTAAAATTTAGCGAAAATAATAATAAAGATTGTTTCAGTTAAATTATAGATGCCTTAATTTATTTTTTACATTCACTTTTTACAATAGGATGGAAAAGTAATTATCTGGGATGCATTTACTACAAATAAAGAACATGCTCTTGCGATGCCCACAACTTGGGTAATGGCTTGTTCATACGGGCCTTCGGGAACTGTGATTGCTTGCGGGTAAGTTAATAATAGGACACAGAAGTATGAAGTCTTTAATTTATTCTTTTGCTTTGTAAATTGATTGAAACAGAGGATTGGATAATAAGGTCACTGTGTACCCTTTATCATTAGAAGATGATGTGAGTCAAACTCAAAGAAAAAAGCCTGTAGGTACCCATACTTCCTATACTGCCTGTTGTACATTCCTTCCCAGTTCAGATTACCAGGTAAATTGAGAAGATTAAATAAAGGTGCAATTGATTTAGTTGGATTCAAACATTCATTCATTTTAGATTCTAAGCGGTAGTGGTGACAGTACTTGTGCTTTGTGGGATGTAGAATCAGGATCTAGATTACAAAGTTTTCATGGGCACAGTAGTGATGTTATGTCCCTTGATCTTGCTCCTCAGGAAAATGGAAACACCTTTGTGTCTGCCGTAAGAATTCTAAAAAGGATTTAAGAATTTTTTAATCAAAATCATGATTTCCTTTAGGGTTGTGACAAAAAAGCTCTGATATGGGATATGAGAACTGGTCAATGTGTACAAACTTTTGATGGACATGAAAGTGACATTAATACAGTTAAGTTTCATCCGAGTGGGGATGCAATTGCAACTGGGTCGGATGATTCAACGGTAACAGAAATTCAATATTTTCAACATGTCATCTAATAAATAGCCGTAAATAATTTTTTGGGTTAAATTTTCAGTGTCGTTTATATGACTTAAGAGCAGATCGTGAAATTGCAGAATATTCAAAGGAATCCATAATTTTCGGCGTAAATTCAGTAGATTTCTCTCATAGTGGTAGACTTTTATTTGCGGGTTATAGTGATTATACTGTTAATATATGGGATAGTCTGAAATGTCACCGGATATCAATCCTCTATGGACATGATAACAGAGTGTCATCCCTCAAAGTTTCCCCTGATGGGACAGCATTTTGTACGGCAAGCTGGGATTCCACACTTCGAGTAAGTATACATCGCATAAGAGCTCCCTGTGCTTTAAGAACCAAATACTAATACTTACATACTACCAATTATTATAGGTATGGGCGTGAATAAGAAAACCAATAATGAAGATTAATTTAGTTTAAACCAACGATACAAGTGAACTTCGATTTCGTTCTATTAAATAATAATGTTTAGCGATCTCCTGGGAACATTAACTTCAAACTAAACTGAATAAATATATACTGTTGTTCTTAGCTTAATAATAAATCCTTGATTACGGTTATGAAAAAATAAAAGGAAAAAATAACCTCACTCAAATAGTTATTCCTACCAGAAATATCCAATTTTGCCTTTTCATTTTATGCATGAATTCATCAGAGCATCATCATAAAGTTGAAGTTGCATTTTCGAAATAGGTAGGCGTCCCAAAGTACGGAGGCAATTATTGACATGAACAGAACAAAAAAATGCTTAGAACCATTCTGTAGCAAATTCTCCCTTGGATGTCCGTATTTCATGGTTTTTGTTGCAAATTAGGTATACATAATGTCTTCGTCTTACTTTCACTCAGTTTCATCCTATAAAACGACATTACCTTCACTGTCCATTTAACTTTGTAATTGGAAGTTGCAGATGTTTTTTTTTTGTATTTGTATTACAACTACAATTTAGGAATAGTTTATCATCAAGTATGTGAAACATTCTCATGATTGCTTAAGGAAACCCATATTTAACATGAATACGGGTTAAAGAAGAACTTGATGTTCAAATTTATTGATTTTCTGAAGGTATCCAGTTTATAGCATTTTCTCGATGTGTTTTGCATTATTGGATTTATTGAAAAATAGGAACCTAAATTTTAGACGGTTCACTATATTTCCAACATCAATGGAATCATAACTATAATAATTATACATTCGATCAACAAATACAACTAGCTTCTCTTTATGGAAGCAGTTAATCCAACCAAAAAAAAACAATATTTATCACTAAGCAAATGCTGTATAATAAAAAGTACTACAAGTTGATAGTAATTTTCTAGTACAATTAAACCTTGCTACATTTTTGACTGTAAAGGTTTCCCAATATACTTTCGAATCCATCGTTTTGCGTCGATTTGATCCATCATAATAATAATATGTTCTAAATGTAGTAGAGTAGTATATAATATACGACTATTTCGTTCACTAAAGATAAGTCAACCATCTAAATAATTATTGTTTGATGTATTACTCTAAATTGTGCCATTTGATTGAATTATTTCTTTCTCCCCGACTCCATCCAATATTCTAGTTTTGAATAATGATGAGCCAAGGAATTCATGACTGATCCTAGTGTAGTAATATGTCATGGCACATCAATTATTAAAACTCACGTAGATATGTCCAAAGGCTGGAAAGCTATTCATGGGAACTAAGTAATATACTAATTTGCAAAATTGAGGAATTATGTCAAGTAATTTGAATAAAAATGTAGGAGGTTATGGCTCTGAAGATGAAGTTGTCGTTGTAGGATTTGGAGTAACTGATATTCGCTTATGGTCATGTCCCGCAGCAACATAGGAAAATACGCACAGAATGGAGTAGCAAATATTCTCGGCCTGTTGAAATTAATAGATAATAGAAATTAGTGTGATACTTGTCAAATTTTTCCATGGTTTACTAAGGGTAAAGTTGATAGTTGTAATATTAAAGAAGTTATTAGGGTCTAGTTTAGTTTTGGATTGAAATAAATTAAAGCAATTAAAATAAAGTAGAAAAAAAGCCAAACCAAATAAAACGGCATTTGTTCATTTGACATTGATAAGATGCTTGTAATATAATCGATGATCCAAACAAAAAAATCGGATCAGTTTTACTACCGAACAGGGCTTTTGTACATCATCATGCTTAGCGTTTGGTAGACAGAAAATAAACGATGAATCTGTAAAACAATTTGTCCTGGTTCCTATTTTAGAGAATTGAAAATAATAAAATAAAATAAACTGATAAAATAAGAAAGAGTAAAGTTTCAATAGCATTTTCAATCAAGAATCAACATGCAAATATTTTTAACTTATGAATCATTAACAATATTTTTTTAAACTGGGAGTACTTAGTATGAGTTGCTGTCAACATAATTGACTTACCATTGCTGATTTGTATCTTCTTTGTAATACTTTTCTTGTCTTTGGATCTGTAAATAATGCAAAAAGAATAATATTTCCATGTTGACCTTGCTTTTGTTAAGCAATAAAATATATTATCATAAGTATGGAGAAAAACATACTGTATTCTTCAAGTACAAATATTCCTCCTTTCTGGGTAAAGCACTTCCGTATATGATCAAGACGAACGAAAAACTGCAGTACACATAGATGAATATATAAATTAATTAATTTTTTTACTAAAAGATTTAAAATTCATTATTCTAAGTCCTAAATTTGTTCTATTAGAGTAATGGAAGAAATGATATAAAATGAAAAGTATAATAATAATAATATGAAAGGGTGTATAGAGAGTAATAATGCAAAAGAAAAAGAGTATAAAAAGAGAAAGAATTTTTCAAGAAGAAAAGTGAGAGATCAAAAGACTTAAATTTAAGATAAATTTGAATAATAGTCTTATGAGCAATTTAAAGGTTTACAATTTGTAATGTCTAATTTTAATTTCAATGAAGTATTTCGTTAACATAAATCTACGTATACATGATTGATTTGATATATTAGTTTGTGAAAGATCATTTGGGATTTCCAAATGGTATTATTACTATTATTTTTTGTGGACGTGGATAATCTAATCGGAACGTGCTGAAGACAACGTACGTGTCTCCATGTCTGTAATAAGGATGGAAAAGTGAAAGCCATACCAGCAAGCATGTTTCAAATGAACTGATTGAAAACATTCCTTTTGTTTAATCAAATGCAAAAGCTTGAGTGTGGCAATAATAGAGTAAGCGAGTCATTTTGTGATTGTGATTCCATACTCTGACATTAATTTTACTATTGAGGCAAAACACTACTCATAGCAATCCTATAAGCTTCAAATAAACAGCCAGTGTCTAAAGCATCTTGCTTTGTATCAACGTCTAAATTGAATTTGTCATATAACACCTGAGTGAGATGAAAGGACAAATTTTGAAAGATTTTGGATTGTTAAAATATAAGATGAAAAAACTCTAAAGTGTAAGATAAAAACAAATGTAAATTAGGGAAAATATTGTAAGGTACTAAAACTGAAATTTTTGCATTGATTCCTAACAAAGAATTCATACAATTATATGTTCTTGAGATGGCCATCAGCATGAAATCTAAATGGAATAATTGTTTTTTTAATAGGGATTTTAATTGGGGTTAACTTTGAATCGAGATTTTCTATCAAAGCTCGTAAGTACGTTGTTTTAAAAGCAAAAATGAACATAAGAATACAAATAAAAAATTGATTAGAAAATCACGATTGGGATTAATGCAACTAATATCAAGTTGATTTAGAAATGGTTAACTTGATCCGTTCCTACTAAAATCCTTTATACTATAAAGACTGCTGCTGTACTATCGCGTCTAAGTTACATAATAATATTTAAATGTCACAGCAAAGCAGGAAGATAATGTACACAGACAATCTAATTAAATACATCAAGCTCGAGATACTTCCCGTCATCTGGTCCTTCAACATTTAATTCTGCGCTAATTAAATGTATCAATAATACGCGTTAACTAAAATAAACACAACCAAAACCTTAAACTAAAAATTTCTCCTTGCACTACTAAAACTGGGAAAATTTGTTTTTCAAGATAAAAAATAAGATAATTGGTACGACTTGATTTCTCGGTAGCTGTCGAAATTTCTACGTACTTTGACTACATCAGGGTATCAAAAGCTTTATATACTTTTGTTATTTTTGT
This sequence comes from Xenylla mediterranea, assembly GCA_034700645.1. NCBI lineage: Eukaryota > Metazoa > Arthropoda > Collembola > Poduromorpha > Hypogastruridae > Xenylla > Xenylla mediterranea. The sequence goes on from JAQGCY010001173.1 coordinate 6,319, forward strand.
TAGTTGAATTTGACAATGCTTGTGATGCTTGAGACAACATATTCATTTCAACATCAAATAAAAGAAGATAAAAGAAACAGTCAAGAGTGAAAAGTCATCTCGCTTTTAGGTCCTTTTAAAAATAAAAAATAAAAAGATTTTCTAGTAGTGTGTTTACTATTAGAGTTTAGAGTACAAAAGATGGGGAATTAATTTATGACATAGAGCTTTCAAATGAAAGTAATGCCAGAGCAAATCCAAGGAGACGTCACGGGCTAAAAGGTTACACTTACAAAATACAAATTTAAATACAAATAAGCTTCAGTTATAATATAATGGTAAGATAGGTAGTTTACCATCGTTCACAGAAAGAAATGTTGGACTTTCTAAATGGAAGTAATGTAGCAGTTTTTTGACAACAAGGAGCGAAGTTACTACGTAATAATATTCGGTATGGTATAAAATATAAAATGCAATTCTAGCCTTACTCTGGTTTTACTTATCAGAATAGTATAGAAAAAAGACAGGTGTATGGTGAGGTGAAAATTGGATTGATTGTGATAATTCTTGTGTGTTTTGCCATTTTTTTTTTCAGAAAAGAAGAAGAATTGTGTTGAGAAATTGAATATTTTTCAAGGAAAATGAAAAAGTATAAATAATAAGTATTGTGTGTTTGAGTTTGAGTTAGGAGAAAATAAATAAATTAACTAAATGAAAGTCAAAGAAAAAAGATTTGAAAGTAAAAGCTCTCACGAAAGATTAAGAAATGGAATAAATTATAAAGTGTATAGGCCCTTCGTTTTTCTACTAATTCTACTGTATTAAAATTAGTTATGTAAGACTATTTTTTGTTTCTTCTAAAGATTTTAGAAAATTAAACCAAATACCTCGAAGTCCTGTTAGCATGAGTGAGAAACAGAGAGTGAGAAGTATTCATCAGGATCCATTTATAGTTTTTGGTGACCATAAAAATTGTTAAATTAGTAATTTAATTGTTAGTATTTGTTGTAATGTAGTTTTCAGTTGATTTTTTTTTTCACGCCGCATAAAAGAAATAACAAAAAACACAAATAATGTATTTCAAGTACAGAAAAAGGGCTTCAAATGCAAAATAAATGCGCTTATTCCGAACCTAATTTTTTTTTTGTTATTGAAGTTTAAAGGCTTGGAAAATATCTATTAAACGGTACTTTATGTTAAAACAGAACAATCGAGTTAACCAAAGAGTTATTTGTATTATTATTATTACAAGATTATGATTCCATCAGAAATTCATGCAGAAGGACCATCTCAAAAGCTCCTTTCCTCTCTTAAGTCCATACCCAGGAAGAAGTACAATTCATTTTTAGACGCTTTAGTTTTCATAGTTTACTCAAATGCAATTAAACTAACACATAGATTTTTTTACGTACAAATAGAAACATTTGATAGAGTCTGAATCAAAAAAAGAACACACAATTTTTCATTGCTCTAAACAGTATTTTAGTCAATGCGCATTTCCAAGCCAAACACTTGAATCTTATTACATTTAAATCAAAAAAAAATTACAGATCTTTTTTACAATTGTCGAACTTTAAGTGCTTGATTAACATTGTGCTGTGTAAAACATTATCAAACAATATAACAAAACATTTAGACAGAAATTTGTTAAAAATTAAAAATCGAAAGTTCTGAAATACAGTTTCCTCCGTAAAAAAAACAAATAAAATCGATTGTTAAAATATATAGAATTCATGTCGCTTGGTTTCCTCCTTACACTATTGGGATAAGAAACACTTGAAGGTTGAAGGTTATTTCCCTAAGACGCATTTTAATTTGACTACAATGATCTAAACAAATCTAGTAAATTTAGAAAAGCATAGGATCATGTATGGGTGGAAGTTTTTTGTTTTAATTAAAAGTATAGATGTCGAATAACATAGAACTGTGTATCATGCAGAGCTTTGCAAAAAAAAAATATTTAAGAAAGAGAAACACTATTCAAGATTCTGTGTCCGTCCATTTATTATTATTAAATAAGCATATATTTATGTTTTTCGTTACATTTTACAAAATTAAGTAATAATTCATTTAAATTAACGTTATTACCATAAAGCAAAATAAAAATTTCTTACGAGACTAATAATAAATAAAATATAGAATTTGACACAGTTTCCTTCCACACCTTATTTTCCAAATTAAAAATGTTTTCTTATCATTGTTAGTTTATGTACTGTGTTTTATTATAAAAGCTTAAAAAAAATATGGGATTTGTTCAATTGAACAGGTGCCAAAAAAACGAAAAAAGGGTATGCTTAGTATAACACGATAGGAATTGATTGACTTCTTGTGTATGTGCTTCCATTTCACTTTGATGATATTTAAATGGGACTTAATTTCCTTTACCTTTCACTTGTAGTCAGTTATGATAACTGTACGTACATCATGATTACTCATAAACGTTTTTTCTGATGTTTGGTGGATTTATTATTATTACAAGGTTAGATTTGAATGATTGAAAGGCAAAGCTAAATTTGTCAAATTTAATGGATAGAGGCTCAGTCAGACATCATCAAAAATATTTACAAAAAAGAAAATACAAAAAACACAATAGAATATAAACCAAACGTAGAGGGGAAAACTAAAGCGCCTGGTTGCATTCTAGTAAAATACAAATAGATAAGTTAATAATAATAATAATAAAAAATGGAGTTAAACTCAAAATAAAAGATGATAAAGGCAAAACTTAATACATCTGAATAAGTATACAAATATGAAGTTTAATTATTTTTTTTTGCCAAGAGAGAAAGTTACAATAAGAAGAAAGGCAAAGACAGTCAGAGCAATAGGAAAGTTTGAGAGGTCCTTCAAATTTGAGAGGCAGAGAAAAAACAAACAACTCAAAGGAAGAAACCATATATTTTGTTTAGATTTCCGCTTTAGAATTCAATTTCCTTCCCAATAATAAAAAATATTATTATATTAAACTGAATTGAGTATGTTATACGCTTTTTTGAACTAATGACTTCAAGTGTTGTGTTTTTTTAGTTTTCAGTCATTCATACGTTTTAGTCAATAGAAAACCATTGAGACTGATTAAGAGCTAACGAGCAATAAGTAGATAATTATATGGAAGTAATTAAGAATTATTATATAAATTTCAAAAACGAATCAAATATATTAAAAAGGTAGCTAGCGTAGCTGAATAGTTTTTTGCCAATATTTTTTATAACTTAATGACTTAATTGAAAACTAATGTAAAATTCTTTCGAGAAATATGTTTTGAAAAATCTAAAAAATCCAATCAGGGGTTGTATAATAGCAGCAGTATATCTAAAAATTCGAAATGCCTTTGAAATTCGCTTTGATAAAAATGGTCCGTACGCAAGGAGTGTATATTATTAAAATGTAATCGTACAATTTATGTAAGTAAAAAAAAAAGAATGAATGATCTAACCTTGCTGTTTGCAAAAAGAAGACCAACTCCTTCCATACAAACTTGTAAAAGTCCACCTTGGCCAGTCTTAAGGTCCTCAACTGGAAACTCGCCTCCTAAATCCGTCCCTGATAGAGGGGTTGCACCTGGGAAAAAGGAAGAGAAATTCCAAGTAGTATTACAAGTAAAATCAATTCGCCGAACCAAAGAGAATTACCTCTTGCAGCAGCTCTTTCCATAGCTTCTTTAATAGCTTGGTACAATTGCCGACATTTTCGGGAGTGATATTTGTGAAGTTGCGTTTGTCCTCCGTTTCTTCTCCACAAACAAACAACTCGAGTCTTAGGACTATATGTCATGTTTACTAACCTTTCCCACCACCACCTAAAATAGTTAACATTGCCCATTAGGTTATAGTCTTAACACAAATGTCGATTGAGAGTCCGAACCTTTCTACTATAGCACCAGCAACATTTCGAAGAACAAGTCCGTCGTCTCGAACTTCCATAAAAAGTAAATCTCCAATTGGCTCTGAACCTGCATGCACTGCAAAAGTTTGACGATGAGCTAGCCTTGAACCAGCAGGCTTAAGATCTACCGCATTCCCTCTCTAGATTAACAATCATTTTTATCAATACCTGCTTAAGGTAAACAATTTAATAAAATTCAGTACTAACCAAGTGTGTTACTTGTTCTAAAAGTTGGTTGATTTCTTGACTGTAGACTAAGCCCATATGGCTTTTACCTAAGAGACGTCTTATTTTCTGCTTCAACTCTTGACGGTTGACGTCCATCATCAGCATAAATGATACTAAATTGAAGAGTTGTGTTGCTAACAATCTGTCCTCCTCATGTTCTAGACGTTTCTTCTCGCTATCGCTTAAAGACTGATATCTATCCATCATTTCTCGTGGTCCTTGGTCCATTCCAACAAGCTCACGTTCTTGTGCAACGGCATCCAAAAATGCATCTTCCCAAAACTGCATTTGGTCCCATAATTGTGATCTTTCTTTTGTGATTAGCCCTTCAAAGAGATACATTCTACCGTTTTCAGGACTTGTTGGAGAGCTCCCGGTTGGAATCAAAGATCCAGCGTGATATCGTAAACCAGCAGCCAGCGCTGATTTGCTTGACCAAACGCTTGGACTTCTTTTACCCCGACCGGATCCCTGTGCATAAATTAGTTTTAACATAAGTTTGAGAAATTTCCATACAAAATTGTATTAAATCAGTTATATTCATACTTGTTCCAGTTCTGTGTCCGATACCGTAGAGCGCAAAGACATTTGAGATAATCGACTTGCAAGTCTGGGTTTGTTTCCAGGACCCGGAATCGGTACATTTGTTGGGGGCCAAGCAGGATTCATTACAATACTACTAGGAACTGGAGCATCCGGTTGTCCTTCAATCTAGCAAAATTAATTAAAAATGATAATACAATACTGTAACAAAATACATTTCTTAACATTCTTATTTACATGTGTTTCCGAGGAACTGAGTCTTGCTATTAGTGACTGTTTCTTGCTTTGAAGTAAGTCACGGAATATGTCTGCATTATTTGGAGGGTTTTGTGTCACTGGCTGTGCTTCGCTTGCAGTTTCTAGAAATATAATTTGTTCAAGTTCTTAAATAAAATTGTAGGTAGAATTTAGCATACCATGGTCTCCTTGGGATTGTTGTGAAGGTCTTCTAGACGGATCTGGCGAAACCTGAGCTGAAGACATTGGTGATCCTGCCGTGGATACTCCTGGGCTTATTGCATTTGGATCAAGGAACTGAGAAAAATGTGATTGGTCGCTTTGCATTTCTTGGATTTCTTTTGTCCAGTAATGAGTGTGAGCAATCTCAAGCACCTGGAATTAAGTTTAGTTAAATAGTTAATAACATTCAATAATTTCATTCACAAAGTCTATGCACCTGGAAAGCTGAAGCC
>JAQGCY010001174.1:0-11644 GCA_034700645.1 Xenylla mediterranea
AAAAAAAAGCAAATCTCACAGGATTTGTTTGCCGGATATGTGGATATGAAACAACATATCCGAGTGCCTCGGATATGAGATATGCATTATCCCATCCTTGACTCAAACCGCTTTCCCTTCTTCCTTTTGCTTTGCATTTGCTTGCTTGAGTCGATTTGCGTTGTTTTTTCAGTTTCAAAATAGAAACATTTCCAATAAGAAACTCCTCGTATAATATACTGACATTTGCAAAATTATATTTAAAAAGAAAGCAATTAATTCAGCTAAAAAAATTTAAAGCATAAGCACTAATTTGTTCATCAATTTTATTATTCATGATTAAATTAAACAATAACAGTAATAAACAATTGACATGTTATATGAACAACTTCTTAAAAAGTGCCGGATAGCCAGGTAAAGTACGAATGAATTTTAAATTCTGTTCATTCTTAAGTTTGGAGTTTCCCTTAGTTTGTCAATAGGAAGCATTAGTTGGTTATTTGACATTTTCTAGCGTGGGTCAGCCTTATGAAGATGATGAGAGAAAATCATGAAAGCTTGTAGCTAGCTATTGTTCCATCGTTAGAATTATAACATATCCCTTAATTCGACTGATAATTCACCTTATAAATATCAATTGTCCATTGTCAAAAGGTAACTTGGAATGGAATAGACTGTACTGTTTAACAACAAAAAAACATCAATAATAATCTGCTTCCTGGTATTTTTAAGCGAAATGGAATTTTATTCTGGGAATTATGTAATATTTATATTATTTGTATTATATGTATTAGTTTTGATATGAGTAAGTATTTCTGGTCCAGCGACAATAATTTCTAGATAGTTTTGCTATTTCTTTTGTTCGTACATGAGTAAATTACTTCCAGAGCCAACGACAATAGTTTCAGTTTGTTTGGGATGCCATGCATGACATATAATTTTTGTGTCGAAATTCATACGAGTTTTGGCTAAGGTAGGAACATTTCGAATTCTCATTTTCTTGTCTAAGGTCATCTTGCCATTTGTAAATAGTGGATTAAATCTTGACACTTGGAAAGAATTTGTAGTGGAAACTGGAGTTTGGTAAGCTTGGTATGTCTGGACTTTTTGGCTGGTATGTGAATTTTTACGATCAATAATGGAAAAGAAATTGTTATAACCTCCTGTAACTATTCCATTATCATCTTTCTTCCATTTAACTTTAAAGCTATCACACAATCGATCACCGTGATAAAACTGTTTTAAATGAGGCTTTACATACTGCTGAATTGACCAAACTTCAACAGGTTTCTTATTCATCTTTATATCCCAAATTTTAATGTTAAAGAAATCTCGAGTTGCCAGGAATCTTCCGGAATTTGACCATTGTAAATCAGATATAGCACTATAATATTCTGCAAATATGCTTTTCTTTGAGATAAATCTCGATGGTGAATCACGAAACACTATGCAAATGAAAAGAATTTTTAAATTTTTATCCCAGTTTTGCAAATTTTCAAGATATTCCTTACTCTTTGAATGGCTGTCGCATAAAGCTTTAGCTCGCATATCACATAAACGAATTTCACCTCGAAAGGTTCCATAAGCTAAACATGAACAACATGATGGATGGAACGAAGCTGTAGTTATACAATCCTTTACTCTCGGCTTTACTTGTGTAAAATTCACCAAATTAAAGGCTTCTTTTGCAACATGAAAATTCCATAAATTAATTCGTGAGCCACAAGCAGACAGAAATGTTTCTTGATCCGAATTCAAGCTAATTGAATGGATTGGATATAAATGTCCTTTATCAAAAATTTGACTTTGAGTAACCAATGGGTTTGGCTTCTGGGATTTAATAATTTTTGGGAGTTTAATATTTGAAAGAGATCCATGACCAGTGGCCCAGAGATCAGCGAAACCTTTAGAACTAAATTTTTCTCGGTTAGCTTCCCAGTCCTTCTCTGTGAGTTTCCAAAGTTTAATCAAGTTTTCATTTGTGGCAAGGAGAAGTTGAGATGGATTCCTTTGTTCAAGCCATTCAATTTGTTTTATTGGATAAGGAACATATCCTAGTTCATGATTTGCAATATCAGTATATAACTCATAATTGTCCGTGGAGGGATTTCGTCGATAAATTGTGATCTTGCCTCCATTATCTCCTATCGAGATAAAATCCCCAGTGTTACTGAAATCTATGCAGGTAATATCTTGCTGAGACTCTGTTATTGTTCCTTTGAGCTCCAGGGTGTTCCAAGATGGAGGTTCAGACTTTTCTGGATTATCCTCCTTATTTTGGTCCAAGATTACAATGTCACAAAGCTTAATACCAAAGCAATCATCAGGCCCATTTACTTGTTCCATATTGGTGCTTCCGGTAACACTTGACCGAATTCTTTGTACACGTTTATTGAGCCACCGTTTCATCTTTAAGATTTTGAAAAAATGATTTCTCCAGCAATTCCATAATTTAGATTGATTCATTGATGAATTGATGAAATGGTTACTAGAGTGATAAAATCTATCATGCATATAAATAGACCAATTAAGAAACATTTATTCTGTAGAATAGTTTCTCCAGTAGTAAAATTTTACTCATTTGATTAATATCGAACTATATGAGAATAATCATAAACTTTTCAATTTAGTATTATACGTACATTACTCACTCATCAATTCCTTATCTTATCTCCAAATTCGTTTTTGGAAGGTTCCAGGTATTTCAGATGAGTAATTTCCTCGGAATAAGTATATGCTCCGATAATACTACTTAAATATGTAAATGCATTGTACTTGAGTTGATCAATTTATTTTACTCATGCTTATCTCCCATCCCATTATTAAACTGTAGGATTGTCCAGAGAATGAAAATATACTTTGATAATAACATCTTCATACAACAATTACTTAATTAACTTTGAAAGTGCTTAAATATGAAGCGTCCTTGGCCTATGAACTCGAGAGTATCTATTTCATGCAACGGGAACTCATTTCTTTCTTTTTTCAACGAAGCATAAGTACAAAGTATAGGCAATAAAAACGAACAGGTACATTTCTTCTGTATTACAAACTAAAATATTTCATAACTGCTTGATTGAACAATTAATAAATACACCATTGAAAATTTGATTCGTCATTCTTAGAAAATTAGCTTCACATTCAATTTAATCGATAGTTTTCATTCGAATATTTGTTCTATCCAGGCGAAGCGACATAATAAGGATACATAAGAATTTGTTTGTTTCTTCAAGAAGAATCCAAAGATTATAATTGTATTTTAAAGTTTCATATTACATGTGTAATCGGGCAAAGACAATGTATGAAAAATTGTATAATCAGTATTAAAACATGGAATTGACATTTTGATTTAAAGTTCTAAATTTCATTCAAACTATTTGATGAATCATATTATATGTAATGAAAACGTTGAGTTAAATGATAATTTTAAAAGGTTTTATTATTACTGTTACGATGTCATATGAAACTAGGATTTACTAATATATTTGAATCGAGCGTAATTTAATGATAACTATAAAAGCTTTGATAAAATTTCTACTTGTACTTCTAAAACGGTCGAAATGAAGAGACGTGAATGTAATACATCCTCATTTAAAGGTTTTTGAATTTCAGAAACTTTGAAAATATTCCAAATAAACCATTCGTGAATGGAGGAAAAACCAGCTTACGTTATTTTGGTGTATTAATGTCATTTTTGGAACATACAATTTTCAATCAATCATTTACACTCATTAGTTCAAAATAGTTTGGAAGTATGCATAACGTATGATAGAAGCGGAAGATGATTTATATACTCTGTTTTGAACATTCCAAATTATTACTACTTTTGCAACAATTTTAAATGAATTCAAAGTAATTAAGAATCCTACCCATCCCACTAGTTTGTCTTTAGAAGTTTCATGGGGTAAAAATATTTCTGTTCCTATTTATAATGCAGCCCAACATTTTATGATCACAATTACTATGATTTCCACAACGTTTCCACTTGTTCGGTATGTATGTATTTGTATATACTTATTGCTTAGTTGCACTACCGGTCAAATGAGAACATTTTACAGTGAAAGTTTATCAAAAAGATGTACGTTTCAAAATTTCAACAGTTCCCTTCAAACTATTCTTGGAAACGATGCGAGGAAGAGAAATTTGCATTGTTTGAAAAAATCTTTGGAATATAAAATTACAATACATTTTTTAGACCAGTAACTTGCAACTGCTGCGTTGTATCTCCAACAATTGTTGAAGCTGAAGCAGGGATCTCTATAATTGTAAACAAAACATCTTTAGGGGTAAGAGTTGACAATTTATTAGAGAAACAGTATGTGTCGGGAAGGATAAGGACCAGTCTTCCCATCTGAAAATACTACTTTTCCATTAGTTTCACGTCCACGACTGCTGATTTCTTCATTATCTGGTCCGAGAACCTGATCATCAATGTCTAAGAATCTACCCCAATTACTTCAAAAGTGTTAAACCTAATATGGGACAAAGTGGAAAAATGAAATGAAACTGCTTAAATCTATTAAGTTTACGAGCATTTGATTCTGGAAGATGATTTACTTTCATTTTTAACTTTCTCAAAGAAACATTCTTGAGTATATGGATCAATTCAGATGATATCTTGAAAGCATGTTCCAAAACCCATGACGATTAGAAGGTCAACCAAGAGAATATGGTTGTTCAAGTGCATTTTATTTTTTATTTTTTTGCAATCCCTGCTTAAGCAGTAAGATAAGGGACAGCTTTCCGAGAAACTAGTAACTGTTTATGTCGCTTAGCACTGAAAATAACTTAACTTTATATGAAGACTAGACTGATTAAACCTACCGTTTGACAACCGGAGAAAAATTAAAATTTCCAAGAATTCTGAAAATTAAAAATCTGGTTCTAGGTAATGAATTACCGAAATCTTGGCTACTTTCAAAAAGTTGGTCTTGTGAGCTGTCTTTAGCAAGCGCAATGTCTTCGAAAAGAGTTGAATTGTTGCTGTATTGCGGGTACTTGCGGCTGGAGCAGTAAAAATACATGTATAAACTAATTGTCGTAACTTTGTATGTAAGAAAGTTATAAAGATAAAAATTCTGACAGTTGGAATCAAATTCCCTTTATTCCCATTATACCTGCAGACATGACAATTATGATTGATAATGAATAAAACAACATTCAATATTCAATGATAATTACTTAAATGAAGAATTGTAGTATAATAAATAATATATACTAACTATTAATATTTTTGTATAACGAGCCATAATATGACATAAGTAATACCTAATACGAGATATAAGTTTAAGAGTTAATCGTTTTTAACTTATTTGCTACTTATAAAAACTAAAACTTTGGATTACCGTTGACTTCTTTCTTGATAACTTGATAACCGATTTTTGTGTATTCTTGTTGACTATAGAGTTTGATGATTTGTTGTTGACTATGCAGTTTGATAATTTGTTGACCAGATATATACGAAAGAATTATGCTGTACTTGAAATTTTGAGTAAAACTTAACCACGATACATTTTCTTTGGCCGTTTGCAACCGTTCTAGGACCCGTGAAGTACCTCATAATTTCATACAAACGGGCAAATCACGTTTGGGTTTACCGTAGCCTCAGTTTGGCTAGCTTGACTAGATGAAACTGGGAATAGTTCTGGGTGTCCACGTTCAAATGAATCGTTGTCTTCACCAATAAAACTGGCCAAACCGTTATCATCATCTTTTGTGGTTGTGACATCACCATTATTATCTTCGACATCGGTTAAACAACGGTCTTTTGAAGTGTCATCTTCCATTTTTTGCATGGGATCTGTATCTGTGTGTAAAGTAAAATCAATTTTGATCTATATATTTGGGAAGATTTAATGTTATTGTTGTCATTACCTTCTTGATCATCTACGACCTTAGACTTTTCTCCATAAGAATTATCCTGATTCATTGAATTTGATTCTAAACCTTCAAGAACAAGAAAATTCTCATCTTATCATAAACTGTAAGAATAAGAGTAACATTTGTGTCTTACATTTCTTTTTTTCCAGTTTTAATCGTAATCGCAAGCTTGTACGAGTGGTTGCGATACTAGTAGTACCACTGGTACTACATCCAGATGAACTTGAGCCCTGCTTTGAGCCTTGTTTTGAGCTTGACTTAGTGACCTTAGTACTACTAGAGTTACAGCTATTAGTAAGAGCACTGGTACTACATTCAGATGAAGTTGAGCCTAGTTTGGAGCATGACGAGGCCGACTTAGAGACCTTTTTCCCCTTCTTTGCCTTAGCTGTTGCAGCGGAATCACTAGCAGCAAGAGTAGCCTGGTTTACCATGGGATTTAATGCTGGAGGTTCTGCATCTATGTAGTGAATTAGAAAAAGTTGAACTTATCTTATCTTTAGAATTTCAACAATTAAGACATACCATCGGGATCTATTCCAAGCACAATTACATTATATGCTTTTTGCATAGACCAATGACTAGGCCAAGCCATGATTCCAGACAAAATTCCAAAGTTCCTTTGTAAGTGCACAAAATACCGGTGAGCTGGAGCAGCAGGGCAGGACAAAAGCGACAATGATAACTTGATTAATTAATCGATTAACGAAAATATGATAGAATTAGGAGAAGTCGAGTCGAAGTCCAAAGTCTAAATGAAATGAAAAAGAAGGAGCGACTGGAAGAATTCGAATGAAAAAATCATTCCTGTCATCATCAAGAAAGAGTGGTGGCGGTTACAAGAGGAGTACATTGACTTTTCAGTCTTGGAACGTCTTCTCAACCTACATATTTTTGATGGCTCTGGCTTTTCTTTCTATAAATAAAATCATGCTGTTGACGGCGACGCTCACGGTGGGGTAGCTTACCATTCTCAAGTCTACGGTTTCGGCTTCGGGGCAAATATATCCCTCAATTTAACTTAGCCCCGGAAATTAAACTATAAATATAAATCTTGCTTGTATGTTTCATGTTCTTTATTTAAATTTTTAATCATGATATTAAAATCAAGGCATTTACTGTACAAAATCTGGACTTTTACTTATATCTGAAGATATTGTTTATCTTTTTAGTTGTTAATTGTATCATATTGCCATAATTTATTCATGATTAGGTCCATTACCTTTGCTAGACTAGAAAATGCTTCCAAATATGCATTACACACATTATCTACCACATTCTCAGAGTTAACAATATTAACATTGTTACATGCCATGCAGACACCGAACTTTGATTTATTTTTTCCTCTTTTTAGTAGATAGATAGCAAACACTGTGTGTTATAAGAGATCAGCAGTCAGCATGAGAAATGATACAAGTGTCAGTTGAAGCCAGGGAAAGGGAAGTGTAAATTTTATGCTAGGTAAAGACTGAAGTTGATTTTATGTAGGAATCTTATGATGTGGATGGTCTTGTGGCATCATGCATATGAAAAGCTATAGAAAATTTCAGAGGCCTCTGAGCTCTGACATTCAACGATTTTTCGGCGAATCTGTACAATTTTAGCGATGCTGCATTATTGTATATAGAACCCAACAAGTGATGAATAATGTGTTAATCAAAACCTCTGGACCTACTCTATGAGGTAAAGATGCCTGAATAACATTGGTATGGAAATTCCTTTACAATTTTATACGATACGTTTGTCGGTTAGTCTAGAGCATGCATATTGCACGGGAAGAATTGTACAGTAATCTGTACAATAGTACAGTGCATTGAAATGTAATGATAATTGATAAGACAATAAAGAAAAAGATGTATATAGGGAATTATGAGTAGTATGCTATGAAGCTGAACACCATGACCATTGTTGGTAACATTTAATTTAATTGCGTTTATTTATGACTGTAGTCGTCAAATGAAGGTCCAGAAGTCCAGAGGCATTAATGGAACACGACAGAGAGCCATTTTAGCGGAGTGGCTTGAATTCTGACATGCGGTGACAATTCATATCACACAGACATGCATTGCAAATACTCATTCTCTGCATCTCAATTAATTAACGAGAAAGAACTGTATAAAATTGTATAAAATTGGTCCATTAATTAGCAAAATGGCAGCGGCAGTAGCAGATGCCAGTGGTGTCACTCGGACTCCTGATTAATATCATGGAGATGGTCCAGGTCCTAGTGCACGTGCAGGTCATGACAAACAAAGCATTTCTAATGAAGCTCGACTGAACGCTCTACGGAAATTCATTGCTGATAATCATAGTCTTAAGATTGCAGTTGGAGTTCATCGATACGTCCTTTTAGATGGTCCAAACAATCCTTTACTTCCATTCTAAATTAGTGAGGGAAAAGGGGCTAAAAATCATCAATGTACCAGGCTGAAATTAACGGTAAAGCACTGGATGCCCTCATGAATTCTATTTATGGCATCCCAGTTGATAAGATTGCCATTCGATTCGTGGTCATTGGAATTGTTTCTAAATGCAGCCGTTTATTTCCAAATGCGAATTAAATTACTACTAAAACTCCTGGATATTTCAATAGTAAACCCACAAGCCTTGAAAAGATTCAAACAATTTTTAACGATTTCCAACAATTTCGAGATTTGGAACTTGGATATTACAACGGTAGGTCAGGTCTGGCGAATCAGGTTCAAGTTCGTTGATAATTTTGCTTGTTTGTTTTCTTGGATTGTTACATTAATTTATGTCGCCAGTTGGACTCATAAGCAGTAGTACGTGCATTCTTGGATTGGATACATATTGACAAGTTTACTTATTAATTTGACTTGTCGCCATGTATCTAATCCAAGTCTACTCGTGGAATCTTCAACCCTAAACTCGTGGAACTTCGACAAAATATCAGAATCCTAAATGTAAATTACAGCCAAAACATCTGAATATTAATATTGCAGCAGGAAAACCTTAAACCTTGGAAAAGTAAATTTCCAGCAATTCAGACCTTCGAAGCTTGGACATTAGAACGGTAGATAAACAGATATTGTTCGAAAGCTTGCAGTTTAAATAAACTCAAAATCTCATCCTATACTCCGTTAAGCGACATAACCAATTAGAACGGTAGGTCCTGGTCTAAATTCAATGTTTATTTTGCTTGTTTGTTTTGTTAGATTGTTTTGTTGCATTATGTCGCCAATTGGACTCAGACGAAGTAGTTAATGGATTCTTGGATTGGATAAATGGTGACAAGTATACTCGTGGTGACTTCATCTCTAATCTAAACTCATCGAACTTAACTCGACAGAATATCAACATCCCTCCAGATCATAAAGACATACAATTAATTAGGTCTTTTCAAATCTGTAAATTGGATAATAAGCGGACTAAGAAAAACCCTTTGGACATTAAATTGAAAAGAGAAATTTAAGGTAAACGCCGAAGTTTTAGTGTTTGGTCTCCTAATTTTACATTATTACATATGGACATCATATTTCATACATACGTTTTAAAACATTTGAAATTAATTTGTACCATGTATCAATAGGTTTTCAAACCTTATATTCTATTTTGTTGGTATTGTGTTTTATATTTCAGCTTTACAAAAACCATTATAATTTGCTTTGACTGAATTAACAACATGATTCATCGTCATATTTAAATCGATGTTTGTCCAATACAAAATAATTGTAAAAAGTAAGATAGATAGGTTATTAATAATATAGTGTCATTCATTTGACAAGACCTTGCCCAAAATATATAACTGAAATTAGAAAATTTTGCCATTGCTTTAAACTAGTTTGAGGTCAACGAAATCAAGTACTCTTAGATTTAGATTAACAAATAATTTGATAGCTGTTTGTGTGAATTCATTAATTATCAGAACTATGTGATCTTTCGATATAACGTTTAATTAAGTAATCAATGGAATCATAGTTCTCCTATCACCTATACTTTAGGATATAGGATGATTATTATTTATGACATGGATGGAAAAATATAATATATAAGCATCAAATCGAGCCTGGACGACGGAATGAAATGAATGCTGAATAGCTGAAAATCTTCAACCAAATCAAGTCAACATGCTTCAGAATTTCAGATTACAAACAATTAGAAGGGATAAAATATGTACTCTTGACTATGGTGTATTTGTAATCGCAAAATGCGTATTTCATTACAAGATTTCTGCTTATTAAGTACATTGAAGTTCAAAGACAGGAGAGAATATTATAATCATAATCCTCACTGTCCATAGAATAAGAAAGATGCCGGTTGTTTATCAGATAAATTCTGCTTTTCTTGCCCATCCCATCATATGCCCATTAAAGAATTTTTGTTTATTTCTTCATATTCGCTTACTCTTCAAAGATAACTCTTGGATTTAACCAATATCAATCTGATGTAGCTGCAAAATTATGAAGCTGGACTACCATATCTTATTACATGAATGTATGTATGCACTTACAAATGTAAATGTACGTAAAACATAGTTCACAAACCCAAAACTCAATACCTGATGAAGTTAGTCGGGTTAATTCACCTACGAACAATTGTGCTTGCAAAGCAAGTTAACTTAGTCATAGTCATGCGGTTCTCACGTTGTTGATCTAGCTGTAGCTGTTGTTGCTAAAAAAATTCATACTTCAACATCATACAATTACTTACGTTACGTGTACAGAAGAAGGTATGAAATCATTTTGGTCTATTGAGTTCAACCTTGGCTTTTGTTTCAGAGTCTATCGGCTTTAGTAACAAAGTATAAGTTGTTTAAAATGAAATGCATATTCAAAAACACTTATTATTGAAATTCGCCAAGAAGCATTAGTATTACATTACAATTAGAAATGACAAGAAATTCTGCCTTTTTTGCAAGCTCGGCCTTTCGTTAAACTTTGCTAGAAATAAAAATGCTTCCACGCACATGTTGCTCAAGCTAAGATAATAACCATAAGCTATGGGCAAAGAAGAGATTTCTACACGTGGATATCTTCGCTTCAAGATTTTTTTATTCTACTATTTCTTCTTGTTTCATCTTCAAGATTTTCATAAAAATTCAGTTTTTGGCAAAATCCTATTATCATCTGGCTCGAATAGCAAGAAATAAAAGGGGATAATGATAAAATCTAGATCAAATTCCCAGAATCCATTACATATGTAAAATCATTCATTCAAAGCCTTTTATTTGGAAATAATATAAAATTCGAAATATTTAAGAACAGTAGCTGGATTTGATTTGATATGAAAGTTACATAGCATATTGTTTTGTTGTGAGGTTTTGATTACGAAAGGACTTGCAATGAAATGAATGTAACTCGTCTACAAAAATGGGGATGGGACAAGCTTGTATCACCAAAAAAAAATTCATAGATAACTTTATTTATCATCATTTATCATTTGCACTAAAATGAAAACCAACGTAAAGTTTAAAAAGATTGCAGTAAAATTAATATGAGTCGAAGCAAATTGTGTATTTAACTCCGTTTATCTTCCAGACACTTAATAGAAACAACACAATAGCGAAGTAATTGAGGTACACGAGGTTTTGTTTGATAAGACTGGCAGTTACAATAGATCTGTTTGTAAGAGTAGAATATTTATTTGGTCTGGTCTCTAGTTTTAGCTCTCTTAGTTAGTCATTTAAATCTGTATTTATTTATTTGCTCTCTAATTTGAGATTAGTGACCCTGAAACAAAATATGATTTATATATATTAAAACCCATGTTATCTCCAGCTTATTCTGGCACAACAAACATTTTCATTGTACATAATCAAGTCCTC
>JAQGCY010001175.1:0-11638 GCA_034700645.1 Xenylla mediterranea
CTCTGTATGAAATACTTTTAGGCGTTGTTGTAGTTGTTGTTGTCGTCGTAGTAGTTGTAGAAGGAGTTGTAGAGTTCAACATTGACATTAAACTTTGTAGTTGTTGTTGGAATCCCAAGCCAAGATAAGGATTTGGAATTCCAGTTCCAGGGTATGGTGGAAGATAAGGATTTGGGTATTGTGGTGGATATGTTAGTCCATAAGGATTTTGGAATGGAAATTGTGAATGAGGATATGGCATTTGGGGATATGGGAATTGTTGAAATGGAGATAAACCTGGAGCAGTTAGACCATAGGGATTTATCATGGGAAATGAATATGGATTGGTGTTAGCGCTAGGATTCAATGGAAGCGAAGTACTTTGTGTTGAACTTGTTTCTGGTATTAATCTTGCTGCTTCTGCTGTACTAGTGCTAGATTGTTCAGTTGTACTAGGTTTCAATTCAATTCTGGTTTCATTAGTTGTTGTACTAGTGATTTCAGGTATTGTAGGAGTTATGGAGAAATGCTTCCTTTCTAACAGCGTAGCATGAAACGATTTCTCCAGTCCAGTCGGTAAAGGTGGCAGTAAATTGGTTAAAAGAGTTGGGTTGAGAGATTCCACGAATTCTGGAGCTGGCGGTGCAGATTGGGGCATGAGTGACCTGCTTTCGAATTCACTTGGTTCTGGCGATTTAGGGCTCGATTGAGATTGTGATGGTAATTTAATATCATCTTCTTCACTACTACTGCTATCATCAAACTCTTGAGGTTCTGAAGTGGTACTAGTCGTAGTTGTTGTCTTATTCCCCAAATCCGGTGCTGGAATGATTTGCATTACACTTCTTGGAGTTGTGGTAGTAGTAGTCGTGGTTGTTGTTGAAGTTGTACCAATTACTCTGGAATATATCGAACTTAATGGATTATAGTTCAGCCATGTATCAGCAAGATTTATGATTTCATCCATTCGTCTTTGATATGTTGGGGTACTACTATTAGTTTCAGTTCCAGTAGTTGCATTTTCACTGGAACCTGTTCCAGCCGATGAGAATAAATTTAATGGATTTGGAATTGAAAGTGAAGGCATTGTTGGAACCCAGGTTTCTGTATGATTTTTTACTATGGAGAATAAACTATCCACTGAATTATTGCTCTTCAATAATGATGATGGAAATAATTCAATGGAAGGTCTTATTTCAACTCTTGGAATTGTAAAATGTAGTTTTTGTCCAGCCAATTCCATCAAACTTGGAGATTTTGTTGTAGTAAACGGACGAGGTTCATACTCATGAAATGCCCTTTTGGATCCATGACCATGATTATTGTTATATGCCCAACGACTTCTTCCTGAAGGAAAAACATTTAGTGATGGACGAAGTTCAATACGTTGCATAGGACGAAGGGTTCTTGAATGGCTCATTCCATTTATTTGTGGTCTGGGAGAAATTGGACCAATAAAATTCTGTGTTTGGTATGAATTTCGACTCATACTATTCATATATGGTCGAGGTGAACTTCGACTCATTTCATTCTGTGTTCTATAAGAATTCGGTCCCATTCCATTCATCCTAGGTTTAGGAGAATTTGGAATCATGTTTCTCATAGAATTTTTATCTCCAATTTGTGACTTCATGTTTTGATGAGTTGGTGGGGAATATATCGGGGGAAGAAGCTCCATTTGTTTTTGATCGTTCATTCTGTAGCCTGTACCTGCATATCCTGCGTCCCGTTGAAGCTGGTTCATTCCATGGAGTCCATTGTTCATTTGTGGCATAGTCATTCTTTGTGGTTCATTATTTTGATATCCACCATAATACTGTATTTGCTTCATACCTTCTTGTTTGCTTTCATATCCGCCATAGAGTTGTATCGGCTTCATCCCTTCTTGTTTGTTTTCATATCCGCCATAAAGTTGTATCTGTTTCATACCATTCTGGCCATTTCGATATCCTCCTTCCATTGCGGGTGGAGGCTCCATTGATGCTGGTGGGGATTCTGGGACAGGAGTTGTAATATAAATCTGGTCCATTGAAATGAGCATAGCATTTTGGGAGTTGGGATAAGGTGCTTTTTGTCCATTTGGACTTTTCGTTGTACTAGAAGTTTCATTTCCGTTTTTCGGAGTTTCAGTTGCATTGACATTATCTGCACAAAAATTAAAAATTAAGCTCAGTTCCATAACAAATGTATCCAATAATGAAATCATTCTCGCCTTTTGTAATCCATTCTTTTCTTTTATTAATTGCATAAGTTGCAATTGCACCGGCTACTCTTAATTTCACTAGAGCAGCAGTTGTAAGCAATGCTGGACTAAGAGGATCCAACGAAACTACATAAGGATTTTGGAGAAATGTCCATAACCATTCTGTTTGACACTCAGTGTCAGGAAATATTATTAAAAACAACACAATAAATAATTGTATAATCACAAAATTGATCCTCATACTTCTTCATGCTCTTATACAATAATAGATCCTATTTTCCTGAGAACGTCGATAAGAAATTTTTATTACTAAACTAACAAGTAACAACATTATGTGAAAATAGGTATAAATAAATAAATTAATCCATTTTTTTCATGTAAGATAATCAAAATTACTTGTAAATTGTATATTTTAATTGATTGATTATTATGCACTTTCCGTTTTGTTAGTTTTACACTTTGTACCACACGGGGATAAAATGAAAGCTGAAACGAATTGTGATTTGTGATTGAAAATTGCATTGATTTTTTGCTTTCATTTAATTATGTACTACTGTTGAGTCAGGGATTCCTAACCGGTTCATTATTTACTTCTTAACGATTTTTGATTAAGTTACACATTGTTAAAATGTCAATTCTCATTAAAAAATTAAGTTAAAACAATAGAGAAATTTTAGAACCTGTCAAAGTATTTTTTTAAAGAACCAGCTCATCTTCAATTCAGTTCATTATATTTTGAAAAAATTAAATACGTATGAATAAATGTTGAAGTAGCAATGAAATTATACCATTACGTTATCATTTCTCTGATGGCAGTTGGAGAAAACATGTTCAATAGATCTTCAAACTTGTCACGATTTTGGCATGTAATTAAATTTACTCATTTAATCGTACCATCGCAGTTCGTAAAGTGATCGACCACAAAGGTAGAACAAGTCAAACGACAATTTTAACACGATGCTAAACAAACAAAAAAATGCTTAATGGACTTCTTTTTTATTGGTATTCATTAAACTGTCTGAGTTTTAATCACTGGTTTTTGTTACTTTTCAATTATCATTATATGGTCTTGCTAATGATTATTGTCTACAATAGTTAGATATGACCAACATCACACTTTTATTTATATACTATTTATTAATACTCTAACATTCCGATCTTATACTTTTCTCAACTGAAGCTTTATTTTTACTGTTGGAAGATGTAATCCAATTTAAATTGGTTTACGAAAGTTCTTTCCAGCATATTTAGCACCAGCTCCAAGTTCTTCCTCAATTCGAAGAATTTGATTATACTTGGCCAAACGTTCAGAACGGCATGGTGCACCAGTTTTGATCTAAAACAAAAATAAATTGGTTTAGTTCTATATATGGAATTTGCACATTCTATCTTTTCTTTACCTGTCCGGTACACAATCCAACGACCAAGTCAGCAATAAATGAATCTTCAGTTTCTCCAGATCGATGAGAGACCATGGTTCCCCATCCATTTTTCCTTGCCAATAAATGTGCATCAATAGACTCAGAAACTGAACCAATTTGATTAACTTTGAGTAAAAGACAGTTACAGGCTTTTTTCTCTACGGCAGTAGTAATTCGTTTTGGGTTTGTAACGGTTAAGTCATCCCCAACAATTTGAATTGCTGTATTAGCTGTCAATTTAGTCCATGCATCCCAATGATCTTGATCAAATGGATCTTCAATGGAGACCATTGGATATTCTTTAATGAATTCTTGATAAAGATCCCCAAGTTTATCTCCATCGATCCAAGCTGCCGGGTCAGACTTTGGATTCTTAAAGTCCAAGTCATATTTACCATCTTTGTAGAATTCTGATGCCGCAACATCCATTCCGATTTCAATTTTGCCAGTGTAACCGGCTTTTGCAATTGCTTCAGAAATCAGGACTAGAGCTATGGATTTGAAGATAATTATATTTTATTCAAATATGCACAATAGTATAAACTTTGTAATTCAAGTTACCATCTTTGTTGTCCAAAATATTTGGAGCAAAACCACCTTCATCCCCAACTGAAGTTGCATCCAAACCAAATCGAGCCTTAATCACATTTTTCAAATGATGATAAACTTCAGAACCCATTTTCATTGCTTCAGTAAAGGAAGTAGCTCCAGTTGGAAAAATCATAAATTCTTGCATAGCCAATTTATTTCCTGCATGGGAACCTCCATTGATAACATTGAAAGCAGGGACTGGTAAAATGACATCAGGATTTCCAGCAAGTTCAGCAATGTATCTGCAGATGATAAACGGTAAAGCAAATATTTCATTTGTAAGTAATATTCAATGGAATGTAAGTGTTATTGTAAATTGTGATTAATTTACCTATACAATGGAATTCCTTTCTCAGCAGCTCCGGCTTTAGCAACTGCGAGTGAAACTCCAAGGATTGCATTGGCACCCAACTTGTTCTTATTTTCAGTTCCGTCCAATTTCAACATAAATTCATCAATTTCACGTTGTTTAGTGACATCAAAGTTCTGCATATGGGTAAAAAATCGCGTTATGAACGTTGGGCTGGGCTATTTGCTGTTTAATTTAAAACTAACCTGAGCCAATAAAGCCGGTGCAATTTGACTATTGATATTATCAATAGCCTTGCTCACATCTTTTCCATGATAATGAGCTTTGTCATTATCCCGAAGTTCTAGAGCTTCATAAATCCCAGTAGATGCACCGGATGGTACGGCTGCACGGAAAAGACCTTTATCAGTAGTTAGGTCAACTTCAACAGTTGGATTTCCACGGGAATCAAAAATTCGTCGAGCTTTAATTGTTTTGATTGGCATTTTGGTTTGATAAGCACGGACTTCTGTTTAGGGAAAGATATATGGGAGTTAAAAATGAATACAAACGCTTTTTTAAGTTTTAAGGCGTCTCTACGTCTAGCAATACTGCACTTAAAAAGCCGAATGCGAATTCAACGG
Organism: Xenylla mediterranea; assembly: GCA_034700645.1. Classification (NCBI taxonomy): domain Eukaryota; kingdom Metazoa; phylum Arthropoda; class Collembola; order Poduromorpha; family Hypogastruridae; genus Xenylla; species Xenylla mediterranea. The sequence continues at coordinate 5,128 of JAQGCY010001175.1, forward strand.
CAATAATTCATTACATTGTAAATTCATTTAATTGTTAGTTTTTCCTTACCAAGAGGAAATCTGATGAAATTAAGCTTACTATTGACAAGAGGAAAATTCCGGTAACAAATTGACGTGGAACTGGAATTGAAACTGATGAAACTAAAGGCTCTTCTGGAAATGAAGCTCAAATGCATGCAATGCAATAGCTAGTGCAAAAGATAGCAAATAGAATACTTTTGAACTCTAATGTACTGATTAACCTTGAAAAACTGAACCCAAATGCCAACGATTTACTGTAGCTGAGCTATCCTAGAAACCAAGAGTAGGAAAAAATCGGAGAAAATGTGAATATTATACAGATCATCATGCGCTGGCTGGATTCCTCGTGGTTTTTGTTCGTATCGTCATACAGTTTCAGGATTTTTTGGGTGGATCCTCTGGAACTCAATGAATTTCACATGGTAAATGCATGGGCTTTGAACTTGAAGACTGAAACCCAAGCCACAAAATAAATGCTAAAATTTCCTCGACAAATTAATTCATCAGTTTCAATTGACTCATACACTCGTAAATACATCCTTAATTTATTCCTTTTCCTTAAAGTAATATCCTCAACAAACGCAATGCATCCTCATAATTTCTATATGCTAAAATACCTCCAAAGTTATTAAATTCACCAGAATTATGATAAGCAACTTGGTAATCTAACTCTGAAATGTTTGAATTGACCTTTAATGCGTCTAAGCAATTCTTATATTTTAGGATACCACCCCCAAGTCCCCGTAATACCCCATGTGGTCCACAAGTATCCCAAAAATAAGTAGAATCTTTTGACAATAAATAAAAGTCTACTTTACCCAAAGCTACACAAAGTAATTTGTACCCAGCACCAGATGAATAAATTAATTCATAGTTAGCATTTGTTAGTTTTGATATAATTTCTGGAGATTCAGATTCACTAAGAATGATGCTTCGCTTTTTAATTTTATTTTCATTGGTCGAAATTTGTTTGCCAATGGAACATCCAGATTGATCTTTATAATTAAAGCCCCAAAAATAACGACCCGTCCAATCAGAGTTGACATTGTCATATTTCCAAAAAGGTTGATTTATAACTCCAAATATAGGATTTCCAGTTGATAGCTCAAATATTCCAATTAGAACAGTTACACATTGTAAACCTTTTGTAGGTAATTCTGCAGAATCTTCTTCTTCATTTTGGCCACGTATATATTCATTTGTTCCGTCTAAAATTAAATTGTTTAGTTAAGTTAAAGTTAATCTACACATAAATTGGCTCAAATTTTACCAATAGGATCAATCCAAATGCCTAAATTCGTTGTAACATCGAAAGCAGGGAAACTTGATGAAGGCAAATCGTTTCCAGTTAATTCCAATTCATCATGAACTTCATGAGCTAAAATTTTACTAGCAACTTCATGTCCAGGAGGTAATACTTTGTCCAGCGTTTTAGCAGTTTCATCTTCATTTTGGCCAATTGTTACATTAATTACATCTCCACTCAATGAACTCGTAAATTTATTAGATTCTTCTCCATAAATTTGGTTGGAAAGTTCTGGAAACTGTTGAATTGAATTGAAACAACAACAATTGAGTTAATGTGTTTGTCGGCTCAATTTAATTAACAATGCAATGCAATGCAACATTGCAAGGCTACATAAGAATTCATCTAAAGAACAATAAGCAATTAAATTATTGTTATAGAGCTTGCTTACCAATTTAGCAATTTCATTTCTCAAATACTCTTGAATAAGGACGTCAGCTAATGTTTTAAAGTCTTGTTTAAACCTTGGATTTGAGGCTAAATTTGTTTTCTCTTCAATTAATAATTGAAATAGTTCTTGTTCAGTGCGAATTAGTCGAGCAATTCGTCCAGCTTTTTCAGCTCCACGAAGAAGCGTTTGGACAAGATTTATTGACATTTTCAATATCAAATCAACATGGAAAGGACAAATTCAGGGTAAAACTAAAGCTAAAAACTTATTTAACAAAATCTAAAAAAGAATGTTATGAAATGAAGCTCTAGGAATGCTAAATCTAAATGCTTGTTTGCGCTATTGCTATATATACATATCATTTTATCTGGAATTTGTTTCGGCTGGAGCATCGAGCATGTGCTTCTAATATTGCATGTAGCTAGAGCAAAGAATTAGATAGAATAGATGAATAGAATTCCTGGAGCTATTTTTCTGGATATATAGTTGCCCGACGACTCACTAGTCACTGGACCTAAAAAAAAATGTTGAATAGTCTGTAGTTGAACGACCGAATGGAATCGAATCCAAATTTCAATGCATGTAAATTGTAAAATAGATTTGTAGGTAGATTTTATATAATTAATTGGTTAATGAATGAGTCAGATTTGCTAGATTTTATGCAACTACAAAACTACTACAACTACAAGTAGTTTATTGTCCCAAAAACCATTAGAAATTTTTTTAGTCATCCATTAGTTGTTCTTGTTCATAGTTTTTTACCTTTACAAGTGAGAAAAATAAGGGAGGAGTGACACATGTAGACACCACACGTTGGATTGGTTTATTTGGTTGACTCATCATCATAAATGCTAAATGTTGTGTTAAACTTAATCATCGAGTAATCTGTAAAGTCCTAAAGTCAGGACAGTCACAATTGACAGTTAGTATTCAATTGATTCACATTCGATTAATTGTGCATTTTGGAATTGGAGCTACTATATCACCCACCACTGCACCAGACAAATAACATTTAATCCAATCTAATCCAGTGCAAAAAGGTCAATTACTTAATAAAAACCTTTAGGTAAGTTGTAACTGTAAGTTAATTTCGACTTCGGCACGGCTTAAATACATACAAAGAAAATATGATAAACATTTACAAATATCTGGTTTATTTATGGTTATGAACTGGATTTTGCAGTTGGCTTAAGAATGCCAAAGTTAAATGTCTCTGTCTGGTGAACTGGACTCTGGAGATTAAACGTCATGTCAAAGTCAAACTTTATTAATAATTTTGTCCACGTGCGTCCATGAATTAGTTGTATGCATGCATGCGATAAATAATGTAAAATGTGTGTTAAAAAGGAGATTAAAGTGGCCCGCAATCCGTTCGCATATTGTTTTTGTCAATAATTTGACTTTGAAATTGAAACTATCGCTGTTATATCATAGATTATGCCGGACATATAGCCCCTGTAACCTTTGTACTTGTCTGAGATCCAGACCCAGGTACACAGTATCTCACATCTCTTGTGAGCGGGCAGGCAGTTTACTATGGTTCTTGACAACCTTTGTACAGGTTAAAAGTGCATGACATGAACAGTGGTAAAAAGGTCAGTTTTATATAAACAAGGATTAATTCCAGACTTGAGATTAGTCTAGTATCGCCAGTAGATACTGTCACTGTCGTTGCATAAAGAGCTAAAGAGTTTGCAAATTGTCAATTGGTTTGTTTAATCAAGTACTAATCATGGGTAAAATGTCAGTGGAGCAATGGAAATTCTAATTGTACTAATGTAATCTAATGTAAATTCTTGTTAATTCCAGGACACACACTACCCGTACCCTAGAGAATCAATTTACCAACGGGGTTGTTCTTGTTGGGAAGGACAAAGATCTCACAGACACAAACGGAAACAACAGCTCCATAAAACCTATTTCAATTATTAGAAACCACACATCTTCATTTATAATCTTTCAAAACGGAAATCAAATGAAAACTAAGCATTTAGAAAGCTCGGCTGGATCCGCAGCAGATGATGCGATCCTTTTGGAATCCTTTAATTACATATGCTCATTACCAGGAAAGCAAATCCGTACCAAATTAGCACTTGCATTCAATGCATGGCTCAAAGTTGAACCAGGAATTATGGAAAAAGTGTCTGATATTGTGGAAGTACTGCATAATGCGTCATTATTGTGAGTTTTAATTTAGCATAGTTTAATTAAACAGAGTTTGTAACAATTTCATGTCGTCTTTGCAGGATTGATGATATTCAAGATGGAAGTGAACTAAGGCGAGGTCAACCCGTGGCTCATGCAATTTTTGGTGTGGCTCAAACAATTAATTGCGCAAACTATGCTTATTTTATTGCACTGGAAAGAGTCCTTGCGCTTGGTCATCTCAAGGCAGTTGAAGTATTTACAGAACAATTACTGGAGCTGCATCGAGGACAAGGAATGGAGATTTATTGGAGAGATTCTTTCAAGTGTCCAACAGAAGCTGAGTATCGGGATACAATTGTTAAGAGTAAGTTTATTTCAAGGTAAAAAATGTTGAATCTTCTAATGAACTCACGAATGGTATTATTTATCAGAAACCGGAGGGTTATTTATGCTGGCCATTCGATTACTCCAACTATTTAGCCATGATCAACGGGATTTAAAGAAAATTGTATCACTCCTTGGACTTTATTTTCAAATTCGTGATGATTATGCTAATTTAAGGCTCGCAGAGGTAAGGAAAGCAAGTCGAACCTTTAGTTGACTAATTTAAACACCTATTTTTTAGTACTGTGAAAACAAAAGCTTCTGCGAAGACCTAACAGAAGGGAAATTTAGTTTCCCAGTCATACATGCAATTCACACAAATCCCGAAGATACTCAAATCCAATGTATCCTAAAGCAACATACTAAAAATATTGACCTCAAAAGATATTTTGTAACATTGCTCCAAAAGTCCGGTTCTTTAGCCTATACGGAAAATGCCTTGAGAGGTTTACAAAGGGAATTACGAGAAGAAATTGAGAGATTGGGTGGAAATACATTCCTGATTTCATTGCTAGATGAACTCAACGTCACTTCACCAACCAATGGAACAGGAAGGAATCATGAAAAATTACCATTGTAAATATCATTATTTGGAGCCTGGAGGAGCACAAGCTCAAAGACACTAAAATTTTGTAATGAATTATAAACAAATCAAATCAATCATGACAAAAATTGACAATAATCATATTTACATAATCATTCCAAATGAAAATTTGTACTTAGTAATTCATAAGTACTTGTACACATTCATTCATCAATATATCAAACTACATATTGAGAAAATCTAGTCCAAAAATACCAGTTAAATATTTATTAATTTTGCATGCATTTTGATTAGAAAACTAAAACTGCGTTTGTGCTTATAAAATATTTGTAATAAATATGTAATAATAATTGCCTAAGATTAGGATTATAAATTATGCAAGAATACAGCTTTAAACTACTTTTTAATTTTTAGCGTAATAAACGGTTGAGGATTCATGGTTATTGGATGAAGTATATCACGTACTTCTTTCTTTGTCATTTTTCCTAATTCCGAAGCACTCAATTCACAATCTGAAATTGGAAAATATTTATTGGATAGAAAAAGCTCTTCATGTGATGGGAAATTAGTTCCAAGAATATCATTAATTTCTGTTACAAGAACGGAACATAGGTCGTCCAAAGGCTGCAAAAATAGAGCAAAATAAGAAATTAAGTTTACCAAGCATTTTCTTATGCAAATGTAAATTTAAGCTGCTTACCAAATCGTTATCATCATATCCAAATGGATCCTCAATTTGATATCCAATTTCCAATATACCCAAAAATGTAAAACTAGTTACTCCAACTCCAGCAATTGTCCAATATCCCATACCTTCTACCAATTGAAAAGGTAGAGATAAAATGTATAGCCAAATTACATGATACAAGTGCACGCTATAAGCTATGGGAATTGGCTATGCAAATAAAAGAAAAAAGTGAAATAAGATGATTGATGATTAACACTGTTGAACAATGACAGCAATTGAATATACTACAGTATACACATACCGTTCGTTTTATTCTCTCGAATCCCGATAGACATTCAACAAGCGAGTTGAGAGCTGGAATTCCATGATATTTAGAACATTAAAAATTCTGTCAAGTTTTTGTCGACTTGTGTTATAACTTACAATTATAAAACATTCCTGAAATAGATGGATCCCACTTATGTCGATCTTTCATTGTTTGAATAAATATTCCAATATAATATGCAATTTGGAGTGGAATGTTTGATGGTGGGGCATAGTTAAGAATACTCATTTTCCTGAGTAAATCTAATCTTGGTTCTGAAAACATTTGTGGAAAATGTTGGATTAAATCCTTCAAATCCTGTTGATCATATGAATATTCTTCACGAAGATAATGTTTTGAAGCAATGGCATAAGCAACTAGAAAATTTGTAGCAGTTTTCTTCTCTACCACATCTTGGCCATTGGTTTCTGGACAAATAATCCATACGGAGCGAATAAGAATTCGAATCCCTTGAATCATTTGTGACCAAAGTCGGCGTCCTTCATAGTAACGGTCATAAGCTGTATTTGTCCGAAAAACTAAAAGCAGGCCCTAAAAAGATGAATTGAAAATTTTTTGAATTTTAAACCCAAATTACTCATCGTAAACTTAAAAACTCTTACCGTCACAACTCCAAGAATTGGTACCAAACTTGCTGTCCAATTCATATAAAATATATCTCCATAAAAATGATTGAGCAACACAATCACAGCAGAATAAAGGCA
>JAQGCY010001176.1:0-11638 GCA_034700645.1 Xenylla mediterranea
TTGTCCTTTATACGTGTAATGGACAAGTCTTATCAACAACAAGATATGTATTTATTTGACAAATTGCAGTTTTTTTTAATGCAGCATAGCATTCTGCTTCATAACTGCATGTGTATAGACATAGAGTAAATTGTAGAATAGAAGAGCATATAATCTTTTTGAACCGCATTTGCATCATTGCATCTAATCAGTATTATTGAGTATCATAGGAATATTTGATCCTTTAATTTCATAAATAAGCCTACCTACAGTTGACAGTATTAAGGTAGCTTTAGTACCCAATAAGTGAATGACCCAAAGCAGTAGCAGGGACAACAGTTGATAAGAAAATAAGTTTTAACTGAAATGACATTTATCCAGTGCTCGCCAGACTTGTTGGACGCTATAATAATTAGCTGAGCTTTGTTCTTTTTGTTAATACTCTCAAGTCTCAAGCTTAAGTTAACTGACAAAATGGAAAAAAAGCCCTCAACCTCAGCATCAGCAACAGCATCTACAATTGTATTCAATAATGTCACAAGTTCTTCAACATTTAACGGGCATAATTTACGCCCTGCCCCAAGAAGGAAGTCTGTAACAATTACCCCACTTCGTCAAGCCAAGATTCAAGAATTCTTCAGTTCCAATGCAGATAATCCAGACCTTTTTACAAATGACGGATGGAAGAATCTCCTGGTTAAAGCGATCAAGGACCCTCGAGTTCAAGTTGAACATTTGGATTTTTGGATTGAAACGAATCCTTGGATTATGGTAAATGTTCTTAATCTTCTTTTTTTTTAATTAGTAATTTGAAGAAAAACTAACACTGAAATATATTATAAACGCATTTTTACTAGGCAAGTGTTAATGGAATTCGTAACAGTAGGCGAGGAGCTTTAGATGATTATACAGAGTCTGTGGAATCTGATGACGGTGAACCGGAAGTAAATTATCCATCACAAACAACCAGAACCAGAAGAACTAGAAGAGTCCGATTCATGGGTATGAACAACTCCCTAAATTCCACCATGAAAATGGAACTGGATACAACAACAACAGCAGAAACAGAACATACTTTGGACAACAACAACTCCAACAACTTGAGCTTATTGGATATCCTTTCCAACCTATTTTCTACAATTTTTATTGTTGGTTTATTTTTTCTATTTATATGGAAAAGTTATGAAGTATTAGTTGTAATTGTGGAAGATTTTTTATATGAATTTACTTATGGATTTACATTTTTTGGTTGGGGTTTGTTATCAAAGTTAAATTATGGGCATGGATATGGTTATGGTAAAACTGTAGCATATCGATCTCTATATTATTGGCTTTATAATTATAATTATTATAATTTTATGGAAGAATAGACAGACAGACGGTGCGGTGATTGTTATACATACATGTATTTTTACTATTTTATTGTTGTTATTTTGAACTTTGAAGTATTCTCCATTTTTTATGGGGGATTTGACCATTTATAATTAATTCTAGCCCTAACAATGATTTGCAATACATTTTTATTTTGTTAATTTTAAGCACTTACGTACTTAAATACGAGAGTTTTATGAAATTATAAGCAGTATTTTTCTGTTACAGTTATAATACAGTGACTTTATGACTAATTTTACCTTTATACATATTTAATAGGAAACTTAAACTTTACATTACTGGATTACAATAGAATGTTTTAATTATAAGGATTTATTTTGATTTAATTGTTTTTAATTGTACTTTTTAGTGCAATTAGAGAAATAGAATACATCTATGAACTATGTTCTACATTAGAGAAATTATTAAAAAAAATCGCTATTGTTTTAGAAAGCTTTTTTTTGCACAAAGATTCATTGCCACAGCCTAGCTAGTAGCAGCGGGGATCTAAACTTTTATGCTTCAAGTGAATCCTAGAAGACATCGATTAATTGCATGTATTGTGCATGCATATTCAATTAATTGATTGGCAGTTGACATCTGGGGCTGGGGATTGAAAGCAGTGTTGTTGTTATTGTTGTTACTAGCACTGTTAAACCATACGATGGACATGGAAGAGCTGGGTGTAGAGGTAGACATTGAATTTAGTCCAAATGAAACTAAAAGAATTAAACTTTGTATGTCTGATATTGGAGTAGATTACTTGTCTAATGATGATAATTCTAGTAATAGTAATAGTAATAGTAACAGTAATTGCTTTACAATTCCGGGATTTGATTATGTTCCTAGTGTTAATGTTAATGCTAGTGATAATGGCAATGGCATTAGCAAAATTTTCGTTGATCCTGTCGCTGTCACCCATGTCCATGCTCCACAAAATCAAAGCACTACTCGTCCTGATACTGACACCATTGACAATGGATATGGGACTGTCCAAGTCTCGGTATCCACATCTAAAGAACACCCTGGACCTGGACCAGCTCCCATAGCTCCTCCTAATATTCATGTTGGTTCTAAGATAGTAGGCTATCCCGATGAACCAGAGCAAATTGCGGAAGTTCCAGATCTAGGGACTCAGGAACAGAATATACCATCATCAGCATGTGAATTTTGTAATAAGGCTGATAGGCTCATCTCCGAGTTACAGGAGGTGAGAATGAATTAGCATTGAAATAAGAATGAATATATATTCTACATTGTTGACCTATTTGTGTACAGAGAATCAAAGTAATGGAGGCAAATTGGGCGGATTTTGGATACCCAATTCCAACCAGCAATTCTGACAGTGACCCTGGAGCTGGAACAGAACAAGCCAAAGATATGGACACAAATACTTCTTTGGAAGAAACAGTTACAAAAATGAAATCCGCTTCACATGAATTTCATTGCTCTAATCGTCAAACGATCATTGATTTAATTATGCAAGTAAGTCTAAACCAATCCTGTGAACCACAAAAGCGTACTCATTTCAGTAGACTTATAAAATTTGGTCAAATTATCTAGAGAATCCAATTTCTACAAAACCAGTGGACGAGCATAATTGACACACCTACACCCACACCAGCCGAAAAACCTGCCAAAAAGGAACCAACCCCTACATTTGCTAAAACACCCGATGGAGTAACTATATTCTATAAAACCCCGTGCACTTGTACCATTTGCTTTGATAAGTTTCCGACACCTCATCTAGTAACAGAACACTTCCGGGAATTCCATCAGATTTTCCAAGTACCAGTATTTTGTGTACCAGAATGTGGATATGCATTTAGGAGTAAATTTAAGAAATCTGAGCATATTAAAAAAGCTCATAAAGGACTTCCATGCAAGTGGTGTGAAAAAGTACTCATTAATCAATCTAGTTTAGAAATGCATGTAAAGGCTAAACATCCTAATTCTCAGACGTAACTGTGACTTAGTAAAGTATAGTATACCTATAATGTATATCTATTTGAGTTTATTTTACTTTCCTCAAATTTCTTATCTTGGGTTAAGTGAACTAGGGAAAGGCAAAGAGACAGAGACAATGTATTTTATCTAATAGTCCGATCAAATATTGTTTTTAAGTTAAGTTAACTACATAACTCTCACATGTATTGAGTGATATGTAAGTTGGAATGTAATGTACTAATTCTAAAGTTATTTATTTGCCATCAACGCTAATCTTTTTCTATTAAGTTTCCATTAAAAAAGAGAGCCTGAGGCATTCACAATTACAATACAATTTGACTTCGAATAGCACCACTAATGTTATGCTAGGATGACTAGTAGAACAATGTTATTCATTATTATTTAGAGTTAGAGAAAGGGAGAAAAAATCTACAAAATTCATTAATTCATGGCAGTGCAGTAAAGTTAGCACTTAAGTATTTTTGCTTGACTTGATAAGTTTACTTTGGAGTTGGTGTTGAACTTTTCAATCCTAATCCTGGTGACAAATCTCTATCTCGCATAGGACTCGTTGCATATAGTGAACTTTGTGAACCACTTTTGTGTAAATCCAATGTTGTATCTAATCTCCGTGTCTCACTTTCAATTGTATTTGGATCCATTGATACATTTTTTAGGCTGTCTCCTAAGGCTTGTCGAAGGCCTCGGATTTCTTGTCCAGTCCGAAAACTACGTGAAAGGAATGTTTGTCTCCGGCGAATTTCTTCACCTAATTGTTCTTTTAGATTTGCAACTTGTTGTTCTAATCGTTGTATTTGTTGACGATAATTTCCTTCACGGGCTTCAAGAAGTCTTTCAGCTTGGAGCTTCCCAGCTCTTGCACGTTCGAGTTCAAAATCGCGTTCCTGTGTAATGCGTGACAAAATACTTGTAATCACTTTCTTATCGGTAAAAGTCTTATTATATTTATGCATAATTTACCTGCTTGACTTGAGTAGTAACTTCACCAATATGTTTAACGTGACGCCTTTCTAAATCACGTATTTCAGCTTCAAGTTTTGATACTTTACGTCTCAATTCAGAATTTTCTTCTTCCAGTACAGTAATTGCATTATCTCGTATCATTGGACTGCGAGCAACTACACCTTTCATTGGAACAGAATCCTTGAGTCGTTCCAATTCACGATTTTCTCGTTCTAAGTCTCGGATCTTGTCAAGTAATGTATCAACTTTACGCTGAAGTTCCAGTTTATCTCCCATGATTTGACGGAGCTCTTCTTTACCAGATTCTGCAAACTGTAAAATGAAGTAACCATAACCAAGAATGTTATTCCTATTTAATTTTTGAGAATTATACTAAATATAGGTATTACCGTCATTTTCAATTGCTTATCAATTGCAGCCCTGGTCATATCTTCTGTTTGTAATCGCAACTTTTGGTTCTTTTCTGCAAGTACCTGTACTTGTCTCTTGAAATCCTGTAATGTTGCAGAGGATGCTTCCCATTTTTCATTTAGAGAATTCTTCTCTTGCTCAAGCATTGCTTTCTCCCGTTGTAAACTACGTAACTTTTCATGTAATGCATTTAATTGGGCAGAATTTTCGCTTGATGTTCTTGTAGCTGAATGATAACGATCCTTCCAATCTTGCTCTGAATGTCCGGCTTTCTCCAGTGAAATGCTCAATTGTTCAACCGTCATAGTTAGGGATGAACAACGCTCCTCTAGTTCTGTATTATTTCGTTGCATTAATGCAATTTTATCTTCCAATGATGATATGTGTGATTCCTTCTGTTGGAGTACAAGTGTTGCACGGTTCAAGTCTCCTTCAAGTGCACGAATTTGGACTTCAGCTTTAGCCCATTTGGAATCTCCTTGAGTTCTCATATCATCTAATTTTCCACGAGCTTTTTCCAACTCATCCTTAATTGTTTCACGTTCTAATCGTAGACTTCGTATATTTTCATACCGTGCTTTAGCCGCATCTTCCATTTCACGGATTTTATCAGCCAAATGTGAAATCTCACCAGTTTTCAAAGCAAGATCTTTTTCAAAGTTGAAAATTATTGAGTCCTTTGCTTTGTTTTCTCCTTTGATTCCTTGGACGTTTCTTGTTAAATGAGATAATTGATCTTCAAGATGAGTTTTAGCCATTTCCAATGCATTGATAGTATCCCGTGCAGAATTTAATTGGGATGCAATTGTGTCACGATCTTGCTGTAATGAAGCCATTTGGGATGAAAGCATATTCATTGCACGACGAACAGCTTCTGGGTTGTCAATAATGGATCCTGAGCTTCCTTGTAAAATGCCAAGACGTTTAAGGCCAGATTGAATCAGATTGAGTTTTGATTCAGATTCTTTCTTTAGTTTTTCTAATTCTTGTTTTTCCTCTGCAAGAGATTTAATACGATGCTCTGCTGAATTTAATTTAGCTGAGATTTGTTCCATTTGTTGTTGAACCGTGACTAAGCATACATTCAAATTATGTTTTTCCTCTAACAATTTCTTTTCACGATGCTTGTTCTCATCGGCTTGATTTAACAATTGACTCTCACGATTACTATATTTTTCTTCAGCTTCGGCTAAACGAACTGAAAGCCTTTCTTCTTCTTGTCTTGTAGCATTCAATTTAGCTTCTGTTTCATCAAGGATTTTCTTAGTATTTCTCCAGGAAGCTTCGGCCTCATCTCTCCGCTCACTTTCAGCTTCAAGTTTTACCTTTAATTCACCAATCTCATTTTCAAGCTTTGTTGAATAAGATTTGGCTTGAGATAAAGCATCTGCAAATTCTTCATATTGTTTGGTGAGTTCTGACTTATCTCGAGTTGCAGCTTCAAGTTTTATACCAAGTGTGTTTAATTCTGCTTCCAATTCAGATTTAAATCTTTCCAAATTCTTTACATGATTTTGTGTTTTATTGAACTCTTTTCTCAATGTATTTAATTCCATTTCCTTTCGATTAAGTTCTTCCTTTAGTTGTTCCACGGAGGAATTGGATTTTTCCTTTTCAACAGAAAGCTCTGTAAGTGAACGGCGAGTTTCAGTTAGCTCTTGACGACAATGATCACCTGATGCCTCTGTATCACGGAGCTTACGATGTAAATCATTTAATTCTCGCTTAATTTCACCTTCTCTTTCTTCAGTTGATCGAAGTTTGTTACGCAGTTCTTCAACTTGCATAAGGGCTGCTTCACGTTCTCGTTCAATATCAGTAAGCCGAGATTCCACAGTTTTTTGTGAATCAATATTATCCTGGCGTGTATTTTCGAGTTCATTTTTAAGTTTAATAATTTCAGAACGGAGGGATGCAGCTGCATTCTTTTCATGATTACATTTTGCTTCACACTCACGTTTAATGCGATCTGCACAGATTAAGAGAAAACATTAACTATAAATCATAATACTATAGTTTATACTGCATGAACAAATTCTTACCTTTCTCAGTTTTCAAATCATCCAATTCCCTTTCAAGTAATCGAATTTTATCTGACAATCCTTGTTGATCCTGCTGAGCCAAGAGTAGTCCTTGTTGCTTATCATTTTCTGCACGTAATAATGCTTCTTCATATTGTACACGTAAACTATCAATTTGTTGTTTTAATGAATTAATTTCATTTGTTAATCGCGTAACTTCATTTTTCTTATCAGCTTCCAATTCATTTCTTAAATTTTTCATTTTATCTTCATAGTCCGAACGCATTTTTTCTTCAGTTGAACCAGACTGTGAACGAACAGTGGCAAGTTCCTTTGAAAACTTACTTTCAATTGCACCTTTCTCTTGTTCTGCTTTTTCTCGAATTGATTTTGCTTCAGCTTCGGCCCGACTTAATTTTTCTCTTATAATATTCAACTCAGAGTTAAGCTTGGACTTTGTTTCATTTGATTGTTTTTCCAGAGAGTCAATCTTTTTGTCTTTCTCAATAAGGCCAGACTTTAGAGCTTGCTCCAGTTCTTCAAAAGAGTATTTTTCCTCACGAAGTTTTTCAAGTGCATTTGTTAGATTTTTAATCAAGTTGTCTTTGTTATCGACGATTTGTACGGCTTCCACGTGAAGTTTTTCCTGTTCATGTAAGTCGGATTTGGTTTTATCAAGAATTTGAAAAGTTTCATCATATTCACGCCTGGAAAAATGTTTCGACAATGTTAAACAAACATAAATATTTCCTTCTGGCTTTCTTATAACTAAAACTAACCTAGTTTGATTCAACTCCTCAGTCAACATATCAATCCTTTCGGTTAGCAAGTTAATTTCACGGATGTACTCTTCTCTTTGTGATTCCAATTGGGATTCAAGGATAGATTTTCTACTTTCAGCACCATCCGCAGTTGCAATTAATTTTTCAACTTTGCTTTCTAAATCTGTTCTTATTCTTTCAGAATCCAACAGTTCTCTCCTCAAACTTGCTAAATCATTTCGAGCATCAGTTAAGTCAGTTTCTAACTGATTCTTTACATCCTCTAATTGCCTAGCCTTATCTGACCATTTCTTTTTATCTTTTTCGATTGCTTCAGTTCGTTCAGATGATGAGCGAAGTTTCTCTGCTAAAATTTCAGCATCCATTTTCCATTTTTTAAGAGAATCTTCACTTCGTTCAAATTGAAACGTTAGATCCTCATATTTTGTGATCTGGAATACAAGGCGTAAATTGTGAATATATAATTGAGTAAAACGGTAATATGTTTTGGTTTATTCCTGAGTTTGTGCATATGAATAAATTTTTATGGACAGGTGTGCAATTGTTGATAACTATTAAATGAACAAAGGCATGAATATCCTATATAAGCTTTAAGCTAGTTATGCAACATGTAAGATCTGGAACAATCCACGATGGATAAACTTATTACCATATTTTTTTTGTCAGTTTTCTTGGTAAGCTTAAGTGTGTTTGTTAAATCGGAAATAATTCAGAACTTTACTTAATTTTATAGGTTCAAATATTAAATCATGGGTTAGCTGAAAACAGTAAGTCCGTGTCCTGTAAAATTCATATAATTTACAATTTACTTTATTAACAGTGGATGTACCGGACGCTAATGACTACCGTGAGATTGAAACTTCTGACGACATGGATGATACGGACGGAAAATATGAAAAATTCTTTTGGCCAACTAATTCCGAAAAACGGCCAGCGACCGAAAATCCGCATAACAATTGCAAATTTGGGCATTTGAACGGTGACAAATGGTGTTGGAATGCTTGTGTTCAAAGGCGAAAGCGTGGTGGGTATTGTGAGAAAGGTTACTGTGTTTGCTGGTATTAAAGAAACCACAATCAAATAAAATTAAACTTACCAATTCATTTAGTTGATTTTTCAGAGTCTTATTTTCCGACGCATTTTTCTCTTTATCTTCACTAATAGCTGTAAGTTGTTCTCGTACTTTTGTATTCAAATCACGTTCAAGTTTTAATTGACTTACAGCAGATGTAAGTTCATCACGAACTTTATCTAATTCCAGAGTTAGGACAGAAATTTCATCTCGACTTGTTTCCAGCGATTTTTCAAGCTGCGTAAAAGAATTAAGATTGTAAAGTTTATGCACATAATTTTACTTCTTCATAATAGCTTAAATAGTTACCCTAGTCAATCCTTGGGCCATATTCGTTTTAACTTTTTGTGTTGATTCGAGTTCATTTGCAAGAGCCTTACGCTGAGCTTCCAGGATATTCTTTTCATTCTTAAGATTATCTAATGCCCGAGTCGCAGTATCTTTTTCCATTCGGACATGTTCCAGTTCATCTTTAATCTTTTCATTGATTTCGACTAGTTGTCCAAGTTTCTCCTCAGCTTTGTGGAGCTCCGATTCAAGGGTTTCAACATGACCTCGGGAAACCATGGCTTGTTCTTTAGATGAAGAGAGATTAACCTACGTGGTTACAAATATACAAAATTGAATGAATTTATCAAGGAAGTAATAATCTCTTTGGAGTTATTAAACTCAACTTTTGATGTGAAAAGTATTTAATGTTTGTTTCTGCGTAGCGTAACCTAGACAATACTTACTTGCAACTGATGAATCTGCAATTGCCTTTTATTCAGCGCAGCTTGGACTGCTGAAACAACACTTTCTACAAATATTGCTGGATTCTCTCCATTGTCATCATATATGAAAATAGCTGGAGCTGATGTTAGGTGTAATTCATGTCCATCTTCGCTAATTCCATGCTGCTCGAAGTCGGTGAGAAGTAACTTAGCGATCTCTTTCAAGCTGTTATTTAGTAGACCTAATTCTTGAGTAGAAATACGATTTATTTCTGAATCAAGTTTACCCATCTTGCCTTCCAATTCAACAATTGTGGACTCGAGAGATCCAATTTTGTCATCTCTATCTTTGAGTTGTCGCCGCAGATTATCATGAGTATTTTGTGCAGAATGAATTTCTTGAGTAAGCTGAGCAATGAAAGCAGCTTGTTGGGCTTCCTAAAATATCAAAAATTTTATAATTTGTTTATATGAAAGATTCACGATTTATGTTCCAAGACTTACTTGTTGTGGTGAAGGTGAAGCTACTGCTGCTGTAATGACACTAGAAGATATTTGGTTAGACATCCTCGCTAATGAATTTTTCAATTGTGCCATATCCCTTCCAGTTGAAGATTTCATTTCAGCAAATTCACGCTTAGTTGTAGAAACTCTTTTCCATAAATTAATTAATTTAGTATGTTCCAATGCGTAATAGTCCGAATAGGCCTGCTCTTCTGCTTTCCACATTTGTTCTTTCTCTGTCATTTGCCTTGTTAAATTTTCCCAATCATCAGATAAGCGTTGAAGATCATTTGACAATGTATCATTGATTTTTCTGGTTTCTTCTAATTCGTACCTAAGATCTCGATTCAGATGAACTAAATTCTCATTACG
This sequence comes from Xenylla mediterranea, assembly GCA_034700645.1. Taxonomy (NCBI): domain Eukaryota; kingdom Metazoa; phylum Arthropoda; class Collembola; order Poduromorpha; family Hypogastruridae; genus Xenylla; species Xenylla mediterranea. Next base: position 10,157 of record JAQGCY010001176.1, read on the forward strand.
AATCTTTTCTTGTTCCAGCCTCCATAAAGCTTCTTCTAAATCATTTGGTGGTCCTCTTGGGGCAGCTTCAACTATTGGCGTTTCTTGGCCTAATTTGGTTTCAAGAGTTGAACACCTTTGTTTATACTGTAGAAGTTTGGATTGTAAGCGAGCTACTAAGAGAGCTTGTTGATGTTGAGCTTGTCGATAGCTTTCCAGTCGACGTTTATAAGCAGCAGTTTCTTCTTCTATTCGATTTTGTGCGGCGGAAGTTCTTGCAATTATATCAGACTCCATCATTCTTGAAGTTGGGGCAGTAGACATTATTGGTCCGTAAGTTGTAGTTGGTGAACTGGCAACAGAGAGTGAGTGTGAGCGTGGAAGAGCCAAAGACTGGAAATACAAAGAATAAAGGAAATTATATAAAAAATTTAAAAATACTTTTTACAATTGTTCCTAAAAATTTTATTCTTTACAATACCTTTGGTCTCGGACGCCTACTAATGTGACCATCCATTTTTGTCCGAGCCAAGCAAATACCAAATTAATACTAAACTTAAATTGCATTTTCCTAGGATTTTAGTAGATTCTATTCTCCGCTGCATGTCATGAGAATTGAAAATCTTTTCATTTGATTTCTAACCTCTATTTTCTAATAAAATAAAATCTAATGATATGAACTGGGAACTGGACATATGCTTAATTATGATTCAGTTTAATTAAGATCAGTTTTTCCATGACAAGTAGAGGAATTCAATATGCAATTATATGAGATGAACGGCATGACAGTAGATGGACAGGAGGCTAAAAGTCTAAACTTTGTATGTGTTTTCTAATCATCTATGATAGCCGATAGCGTGATGATTTGCAATTTTAAAAGAATATCTTTACTTTTTTCTTTGAATGGCACCGACTGTCACTCTACTTAATTTGAGATAAACTAACGAACTAACCCTTTGTTTCCTTAGAATGCTTCTTGGCTTTCGATCCAACGGTGCAGTTACAGATTGAATTTGATCTCCCCTATTCCTACTATCTGCTACATCATCTTCATCATCCGATTCCGAAGGAAATACTATAGGAGCCCTTGACCTAGGACTTACTAAATTTCGAAGATTTAACATCACATACTATATTCCTTAACACTACTAGTAGTTCAAAAATTTTAAAGCACACCCATTACCCATAGCACCACAAGTGAAAGCATTAACTAAATTTACAGTATTCATAGCAAATCCTACATTCCTAGAAACAGGAATTGTACTTTTGTACTATGCGTGTACAGAAGAAAGTAAAATAGGTACAAATTACACAAGAATAAGGAAATGTCTCTGACCTCGTCCCGTGTCCAAGGAACATGTAGTGCTATGGATTAAACAAACTTCAAAAAACTTTATTCTAAAATTTATGTACATGCATTCATGCATATGTGAAAACCGATAGCGATACTTTCACTTTGGATCAAAAAAGGAAAGATACTAATACATATATTTACAGGCTCGT
>JAQGCY010001177.1:0-11625 GCA_034700645.1 Xenylla mediterranea
CAACAACAACAACAACAATCGTTTGGTCTTGGTGGAATTGACCGAATCACTCCAGCACATTCACAACTTAGCTCACATCTCCAGCAATCCACTGGTCCTACTTTGGGCCAAGCCCAGAGAGAATTCGATGATCCCACAGGTAAACATTTAGAATAATTACCTTCATCTACTCTATATTTTGAAAAATTCAATGATGGTTTTTAGACTAGAGTTTCTGACTTATGGTTGAAGATAGATTTTTTGCTGAGAATTTTAACTTGATACAAATAACTTATTGTACAAGCTCCTAAAACCTTGACTCTTAAATTTTTATGTGGTTTATTTTAGGGATTGTTGAGAAATCAGAAATTTTGCTCCGTGAATGGATCCGATTGTTCTTGAGCCAAGGAACACCCAAAGACTCCTCCAAACCCTTTGCTTCCTTTATTAATGAGCTCAATTTGAGTGGGATTCTGAAAAGTGATGACTCAATCACACGTTTCTTCCGGATCAGTGTCCAGTGTTGTGTTACTCAAGTTTACCAAGGACTTCAGGTAAAGACCATGCACAGTTGCATTAGTGTCCTTTGATAGATTTTGGAATTAATTATTAATTGGTGTAATTGTGTGTTTTCAGAACACACAACTTGCTCTGTCTCGGTCCAAACTTTACCAAGCATCGGATGCTCTGACCCGTCTCGTTGCCCTGCTCATCCGTCACATTGGAGATAACACAAACCCACAGCCAAAAGTTAACCTCTTGAATAAATTCCTTGGGATTGTGGCTGGGGTCCTTATCCAGGATCATGACATGCAAAAAACAGACTTCCAACAGTTGCCCTTCCACAGAATGTTCATCATGCTTTTCTATGACCTCATTGGAACAGACCCAGTTTACGAAACAATCACAATGCATGTAAGTATTACTCACTTTAATATGGGAATAGATTAGAAATACTTAGGTAATTACATTAAGACATGGAGAACATGATGACCCAAAAAATATCAATATCGTTGCTTCATTCTGAACCCGCGGAAAATCTGCTAGTGTTGAGCTTGGGATTCTGATTCTCTTTGTAAATTAAAAGCCTATAAAAGTATAAAACCATGTAACATGTAAAATTACTATGTCTGACGCTTAATACCAAGGCCTATTAGATTAATGATTCTAATCTCGTATTTTTGTGGAATATTTATTTCAGACGCTCACGGGATTCTCCAACACAATGCACATCTTAAATCCAACCAAAGTTCCAGGATTTGCATATGCTTGGCTTGAAATTGTTGGAAATCGTGGATTTATTGCACGAATGCTTGCATTGGCATCAGAACAAAAATGTTGGGCAATGTACTGCCAACTGCTGTTGGACCTCTTTAAGTTTCTGCAACCATTCATGCGGAATGCAGACATGCCTGGACCAGTTGGGAAATTATACAGAGGAAGTCTACGAGTTCTGTTGGTTGTGCTCCATGATTTTCCAGACTTTCTCTGTGACTACTGTTATCATTTCCTGGATGCAATCCCACCAAACTGCATCCAAATGCGCAACCTAGTCCTCTCAGCCTTCCCACGGAACATGAGACTTCCGGATCCATTTACTGCCAACCTCAAGTTCGAAATGTTGGCTGATACTTCTTTGGCTCCCAGGATCTTGAGCAATGTAGCAGGACAAATCACACCACCAGCATTTAAGAAGGAATTGGACTCATACTTAAAAACAAGGGCTCCAGTCACTTTTCTCAGCGAATTGAGGACTAATTTGCAGGTAAAATTTTATCACGAACTTCGGCTTACACGGAGAACACTTCGAAAATCCTTAATATGTTCCTTCAAAATCTTTGAAAATTGGATTTGAAAATGATGTGTAATTTCTTACCTACTCTGAACTTGTGAATTCAAGTAGAATGTTGAATAATATCCTCTGATTTTAATTCAATTCTCCTTCTTCATTCCAAATTTCTTGGCTTTGGTGAGTCTGTTTTAAGTTTGTCTATTTCTATTGATTGCAGACTCAACAGTTCAACGGTGAGCCAGTTGAGAATCGGTACAATATTCCTTTGCTGAATTCACTGGTCCTTTACGTTGGCTCACAACACATTGGAGCAATTCGTGGGCGTGGACAAACCCCATCTCTTTCCACCGTTGCTCATACAAGTCATATGGACATATTCCAGAATTTGGCTGTTGATTTGGACACTGAAGGAAGATACTTGTTCTTGAATGCTCTGGCCAATCAACTCAGATTCCCATCTTCACACACCCATTACTTCAGTCTTATTATTCTTTATCTCTTTGCACAGAGCAACACGGAAGTTGTACAGGTAAGCCTAGTTGTCAACCTCAGCCCTTCCGAGCTCCTACTGCGACATTTGATCCTAACTGGTGAAAACTTTTGACTTTTCAGGAACAAATTACTCGTGTGTTACTGGAACGTCTGGTTGTAAATCGTCCTCATCCTTGGGGTCTCCTTGTCACATTTATTGAACTCATTAAGAACCAACAGTATAAATTTTGGAACCATGAGTTTGTCCACTGTGCCCCAGAAGTAGAGAAGTTATTTGAGAGTGTGGCTCGCAGTTGTATGGTTACAAAAACACCACCAGTTGGTGGGATCCCACCAAGCGGAACCACCACTGGAACCACGGGACAAATCACAATTAATGGTCCTGGAGTTGGAGGTGGTGGAGGACTAAACTTTGCTCCTGTTCCACAATCAGGCGGATTGTCTGATTCTGGAGGAATTGGACTTGGAGGAACTGGGGGTGTTCTGGATCCTGAATAAAATACTCCAAATATGTCCAAACAGTCAAATTCAAATAATTGTCAAATTTTGATCTCTACAAAAGATGATAGGGAAAACATGAAAGAAAATGAAATTGTACCTTAAAAATACCTTTTTTTTGACATTGCATTTATGAATAATTAAGTTGATTAAATGATTAGTTTGGGGATTTTGTGTGTAGGGTCTTTGGTATTTGGGTTTTGATTAGACAATACACAGAAATCTAGGTACTTAAAAGGCTTATGTAAATAGTTAACTTTGTATTTAAACATGTAGTACAGTTAATACAGAATATTTAATAAATAATATATGAACATATAATTCAATTCAAATTGGTCCTATAAACTGGTAGCATACATTTATAAATCTGATCCGCTGACCCTGACATTGTGGATTATTTAAGCATAGGTTTCTATGATTGTATCCCAACATATCCATTGGATGGAAGGACTAAAACTCCAGCTCAAATAAATTGGTAGCTTTCCCTTGTGGTCTCCTGTTCAACAGTTCTGAATTAGTATAAGCACAGTTTCCCTAAGAAACTGGAGATCCATCATCCAAAGATTGGATGGATGGAACAAAAGTTAAGAATGTAATGTTAATGTATGAATAATGAATATGAATATGAATCAAATCCCAATTCCTAAATTCCAAATGTTTTCAGTTGATTTAGATTTATTTAGAACCTAAAATCCCCATAAAATTTTCAATTTTTAAACAAACAAAAATCTTAAAGTTTTAAATATTAAAGAGTTTATCGTAGAAAAGTGTGCCAGTTGGCCCAAGTTCACTGGTCTTTTGGAACTTTGTTTTCATAAACATAGGTTGCAGTACACTTCCCACAGTAATGTCTGTCTTCCATGGAGGCCATGAAAATACCAGCCCCACAGCTTTCTGATGGACATTCTCTCCTTAGACGATGGATCTTCCCATTCTCATCAACCTAAAAACCAAACACAAAAACATCCATGAGTTATTAATAGAACAATTGTGATCCTTGGCACTTGGCTATTATAGTATTAGTCCTTAGAAAGAATCAGAATCCCAGTCTCTACACCACCAGATTTCCGCGGGTTCAGAATGAAGCAACGATATTGTGATTTTTTGGGTCATCATTCTCTTTCTCAGAACTAATCCTAGTCTAGGGGTAAGGTAATTGGGAGTTGTTCCTTGAGTCCTTACCTTATAGTACTTGAGAACAGCTAATTTGACCTTTCGTTTCTTGTGTTTGATTTTTTTGGGGGTTGTGTAATTCTTCTTCTTCCTCTTCTTAGCCCCACCCCGGAGTCGGAGGACCAAATGCAAAGTTGACTCTTTTTGAATGTTATAGTCTGAAAGAGTACGACCATCTTCCAATTGTTTACCAGCAAAAATCAACCGTTGTTGATCTGGAGGAATTCCTGGAGAACAACAAAAGAAATGGGGCTTATAATTAGTAATTGTCCATGACTTTTAGTTCTAATTGTAAAAGTCTTGTCTTACCTTCCTTGTCCTGGATTTTTGCTTTGACATTTTCAATAGTATCTGAAGGTTCTACCTCAAGGGTAATGGTTTTGCCCGTTAGGGTCTTCACGAAGATTTGCATGTTGATTTCTGGAAATACAAATAAGGCAAAGAATTAATCAATTAATCAAGGAATTATGGATTTGTGGATGATTTAGGGCTATGTGTGATAGTGTTACTTCAGTTAATTGATAATTTCAACTTATGGACCAAGATTGAAATCCGTCCCAAAAGTAATTGAATTGATCTACGCACATGTCGGCCCCACTCAGTCATTTAGGTTGACTGGAGGAATTTTATATGTGCGGAAAACCAAACCACAATACGGACAATTCTACATATTTGGACATGTTCCTCATTATGTCCTCCTTTGACTTAAGGTCAGAGTTAAATGATGGGAATTAAGCCTCATAACCAATGATTCCTGACAAATTAGAACAAAGCCTATAAATGCTCCAACTCATGACCTGCAGTATGAGGATTATGGTCCTTGATTTGCCCTTTGACCAACTCGAGTCACAGTCCTACTCCTATCCTATGTCATACTATGTATATATGCAATGTATATAAGAAACCGGGAGGGCAGGATGAAAATGTGGGTTGGTTTGAGGGTGGTTGGGTTGGGGGAAAAGGGTTGTCCAGGGCCAATGGTCCTAGGGTACTTACCAATATGAAGAGATGACCATCAATTGATTAGGAACCAACTCAGGAAACTCGGATTAATTCACACACGGAAGACCAAGACTTTGGTTAGTTGGTTTTTGGGATATGGTGATATGGAAAATAATGAGAATTGTGCATGTGTGCCCGGAAAATGGCCGCATGTCCAAAAAACAACTCCAACCAACAGATGGCCATCCACTCAACACTCAACACATCCACTCACTCACAAATATCACCCTCACACCCAACCAACAATACAGCCCCAACTCACCCTAATTAACAATCAAAAAACTAACATTACCGTTAACGTTCATTCATTCATCCAGTTTTGACCCAACCAACCAATCACCGTAAGCAAATCTGCATTCCAATCAAACATAGCTCAACTTAGGATTTCTGAACAACCTCAATTCATTTCAAAGTTTAGGACCAATTTATAAATCAGTTTAGTTTTATCTGGGCCAAAGGTCACAAGAGTCAAATGGATCTTGCACAAACAGACACTGACCCTAACATTTGGAGTCCTTCAATTTGCATATTTCCAGCTAAAGAGTAAATACTGAGAAGAATTGTAGGATGTTTGTCTATGTGATTTGTGAATTGGTCCTTTGTCAAATCCAACTCCAAAAATGGCTTGGGTTGCCTTATGCTCTTATAATTTCCAACTTATCAATTGAGCGTCCAGTTTTGTTAGAAATGGGATTGATCCATGGAACAATGGTGGAAATTCGGCTCGAAGTAACTACAGTTAGTCAACTGTCCTAAAATCATGATAAACACAACCCCATACACTTCTACTCAATACTCATAGAAATATGAATGTACTCAAAGCATGATTATCCTAACCAAGCCATTTATTTTATTTAGCTATGAAATTATGTTTAATCTAAAATTACAAAACACTTGGATTTCTTCTATTATACTTCGAAAAGGACGGATTTAAAATATTTAGGCTCTGCTCTACCAGTAGCACCTTAGATCAGCATAAGAAAACTTGAAGGAAATAAATAAATAGGCACATCAATAATTTATTTCTCTAATTAGTTGAGCATCACAAAATTGGAGTGGTCTGTGTGAGTGTGTCCGCACTGTGTTGGAGTGGTTGTCCTTGACACTATTTAAGACCAATACTTTTCATCACTTGTTCATAAACTGTCCATGACATAGCTGCAACCTTCACCAATAAAAATTAAACACAAAATCAACTCGAGACCTAGTAAACTTAAATAAATCAATATTAAAATTCCTTATTCTTATCACTTACCAAAGTTCTACGAACCATTCTTGGCATGAGGCCTTTGAAGTAACCTTGAATTCCATATTTCTAAAAGTAAAGAAAGTAAAGTAAATTTTCAAAGCCGGAAACAATGATAGTGAATTTCGTTTGATTTACCTCATAGACATATCTGATGACTGGCGGAACAGACTGGAATTTGTCTGGAAATAATTGCATTTTTGTTTTGATTACATCAGCTGGTTGAGTGATGAGTGATGCTCCAAATCCAGCAACAATTCCACATGAGAATCGGACAGATGGTCCAAATGTGCTGGAATCCATCCACTCTCCAGGCACACAGCCCTTTGTGCAATTGTACATCATGAGATAAAGTCCGGAAAAAGGTGCATCTCGGAGAAGTGTTGGAAGGAGACCACAAGTTAGTCCATTAAGACCTTCAGTTCTGTAGATTAGACGAAGGGCTTCGGAAATACTACCATATTGATATATTTTGCTCTGCAAATCCAAAATAAAGGAAGTTTAGAAATTGAGTAAGCCAAGGAAAATTACAGAGCGCATTATTATAAGCATATTTCAAAAATATAACCAAATCCCAAGGACAGAAAAACAAAACGTGATTTATAATATTTATGTTCATTCAGCTTAGTACCTAACCTAACTGAATCTATTTAATACCATGACGCAACTGGACCACAAGATCAAAATCCTACATTCAAAGTAAAGCCTACTTTGTACTTATTAGTTATTACTTTACTTGTAAAATTCCCTGAGCCAAGATGCAATTGTATTTAATTTATCTATATCACTGGATGTGGTTTGGCTAAAAAAGTTAACTACCCATTTCTAGTTTGCATTTTAAATTGGACTAGAGAGCTTTGATTTAAGGGTCAAAAGCAGGATAGTAAATAGTAATACACACTCAAACCCTTGCGTTTGGGTCGAATGTCTATTAAACACATAAAAACATAAAATTTCCGTCGAGAACTGGAAAACTAAATTGAAATGATTCCGAAAATCATGAGCTAATTCTTAATATTCTAATAATAAATTGGTTGCAGAGATCCCGAGTAAAAATGTAAAGAAAGGTCAAATCCGCAATACTTGTGACTTTTGTAGTGAAATCAAAAGGTTACGAGTAAAGTGAGAGATTATGAGTCAGTCCAGCATGAGTCTCTGTATGAAATCAAGCAGGCCTCGCCTAGAACCTATTAATTACGGTGTTTCTTATCATCCAATTCACAACTTAATACATAAGCACTTTTGAACTCAGGATCAAAAGCTTTCATCCAATCGTTTGTAGTCAGCCTAGACATTATGACGCCTCTTGATTTCAGAAACATTCGATGGACATTTATATCCTATGAGTGTCTGACTCAACACAAGATTAAACTAAATACTAAAATTGTAGATTCTGGGGTAGTTATTGGGAGGACAGACAGACATGATCAATTCAAGTCCATTTTGGTCGGGCATAAAAAAGAGAGAGACTGATGAAACACAAACAAACTAACACATATGAAGAAAGATAGCGATAAGAAATCCAGAATGAATTTTCCGAGACTCTTTTGGTAATTTTGTACTTTGAAATGAATAAAGCAAAAGCTAAGAACGTGATATACTTACTTCGAATCTTGTTTTAATGACAGTGAATGGGATCATAAGAACAGAACTAAAACATCTCCCTGTCACTCCAAGACACATACTTTCCAGGGGACTTGGTGGATCTTGGATCTCAAACACAATTTTCATCCCATGAATTGATGCAAAATAAAGACCAACTCCAGGCACACATCTCGTCAAACTCTAAACATAAGTAAAATTATAATCAAAATCCAAGTTCCACCTCAAATATAAAAATTAAACTTACTGGAACCATGCCCTTCCAAAGACCAAAGATCCTTTCATGTCGGACAATATTCCCAGCTACTGTGAAAATCCCTGCTCCTGGAGATCCTCCATGGCTAAATCAAGAATTCAAACAATGATTAATTTAGAGATATAAAGATGGATGATTTGCTGAATTTTTACCTGAGGGAAGTTGGGGTTTGTAGTCTTGTTTTGAGGAGGTCTAAGGGTTGGAATAGGACAGTTGAACATGTTCCAGAAATTGAACCAACAAGAAATGATTTTATGACTGGATGCTAAACACAAAGATAAAAAAACTGTTTGAAACAATAATGCAACACTGGAATGGACATAAGAACTCTTACAATTGATTGTATATCCATAAATTGGCCAATTAAGGCACTGATTCTTGATTCCTGGCTGTTGTTCGTAAGAAGTTGTGTTGGATGAATGCTATGGATTTCTATGTCAGATTCAGAAGTTGGAAATTGGGATTGTGTATGACTAGAGTTATTGTTATTGGAGTTATTGGTAGTGGTGAGTGGTATTGGCGATTGAGACCGTTCTGGAGGTTGTGCTGGAGTTTTACTGGAATTAGTAATACTAACAGTAGTAGATGATAGAGTTGGTGGTTGGGGTTTATTAGTTATTGAGGGGTTTGGGGTTGGTTGGGTTGATTTTGAGCTGAGTAAGCTCATGACTCTCCGTCTCCACTACATCCATACAAACAATTCCTGTAATCACAATATTAACTTTAATATTTATCATCATAATTATGACGTGAAGTAGTTCATTTCATTTTGCAATTGAGCTTACTTTCAGTACTTTGACGGAATTCCGTACAACACCAGGACTCATGTTGTCATGTTCATGAGCCCAAACCCAAGGAACTGTCCATTGATGATTGACGTGGGTGGTGAAATTAATCAGATAAACAAACATAACCTAAATTACAGTCTCAATTACTAATTAGTCCAGTCCAACCAAAAGTTGCCCCATTGTCCTCAAACATACGCAAAAGAATTTTAAGACAGCTGATGTACTAAAGAGAAACATGTGCTTTGTCTCTTCCATAACTTCCATTCCAGTCCATGGACTGCTGTTGTGTCTATCCATATAACATCAATAACCCCATCCCCAGTCCCCATCCTACTATTCACCCCCAATTACTCCAAAGTAAATCCTCAATTAATTAATCAACCTCCATCCTCAACACAACCACCAATCATAATCAACCATCAATTCAAGGAAATTTGGCTCTGGAAATGCGTTACTTTTTCTTATTGTTCCTAAGAATCTCACGCTTGGTTTCCCATTGGAAATTGAGTCCCTGGATCTAGTATGAGCCTATTGTCAAGTGTGCATTAGATGTCCAAATACATTTTTCACATAATGTTCTGGTATTTACTTCTTTATCATGTCTCATTCTACGTAGATTATAGAAACACGTAGGACATAGTGCTCCTCTGTAAAGTGTTCCAATTCAAAAGCTTATTCTCCAACATATCTGCTTTGCACAAGAATAAGCATTATCTTTAGCCATAGTTTTGTGTTTATCAGTTCTCAAGATACTCTGACCCTTGGCCTATCAAAACTATTCTCATGCGTATCTCTATTCATCCTGTTTATCTTAATTACTTTTCCAATTTCAACCATCCTCTAACAACAAGGTTTTCGAGGTTCTGATTGGTTGGATTTATGGGTGTGACTGTGAAGTCTGTTGGTTTGGTTGTTTTGTAATCAGTTCTTTATTTATCTTTTTTATCATAGGACTTATTACTATTTCTATTGATTTCATCAACTTCATCTTTTAGTTTCTGAATATTCTTGAGGAACTCTTGCTTTTTACTATGATGACTGTCTATTGACTTTCTAACTCCAGTCCCACTGGCCCCAGCACGGTTGAAATGATGTGGCCAATTTGGGAACCGTGTCTCACTATCTGCACCAATCCCAATTTGACTTAACTCTGGATTTTCGGGCACTGGGTCGATTAAAATCTTTGGTTTTTCCTTAGAATCTTTGTCCAATGATCCAGTTTGGGTGGCAGTATTTTCTGGAGATCCAGAAACTTGTTCCGTAATGTCTAGATCATCTGTAGGTCCGAGTGGTGATTTGAGAGTGAAAAGTACTGAAATATCTGTGCCTAATCGGGGATTTGATTCTTCTAAAAATCGTATCCATGAAAGGATTGAGTCTCTGGAGCTTGTTCCGGTTGCACAAACAGCCAGAATTATACCATCATCTTGTTCATGGACTGAAGGGATTGTAGCTACTTCTTTCGCTTCATAATCTTCTTCAAAAATTGAGCTCAGGAATCCAACATCTGCAAATAACATCCAACATTTGTTAAATAAGTCTCATCACAAAAGGCCCAGAATCCCTGGAATTTTAGGAAGTTTCTCTAATTCTCTAATTATGATTTTGACTTACCGTCTGGATCAGTTTCCTGTTTTTCTGGAAGTTTCTTAGGTTCAGCTCGAAGAATGAAGTAATTCATACAAACATTTCTCATCCATAGACGAAATGCACCTTCAACATAAACTGGACGATCTGAAGGTAGTTGCTCAATTAATTTCTGTTGGACTGGACTTTGTCCGGAAACAATCCATGTTGGATCAGTTGAGTCAGGGAGATCCATTGCCTGGAAACAATTTATTTAGAATCACATCATTTCTAGACCAAGATCCAAGGACTATGAGACCCTTTCTTCATTCACAACTTTTGAATGAAACTTACATTAAGACAAGTAATCCTTGTCTGTAGATCGGGTGTTGTAATTCTCTGTATGGCCATTTTTGCTAGTTCCAGTGAGTCATTTGGCATTGTGTCCGGAAGTGGCCATGGACTTAGATTCTTAAACTTTGGCATCCAATACAACATTCTTCGAAGTTTCCTCAGGGGAAATCCTTGACTTCCAAATATATTGACCAACATTTGCTCCATTTCCGCATCAGGCATCACAAAATACATTTCCATTTGTTCCAAAAGATCCACTCCGCATTGTTGTTGTTTAGGAAAATGCATAAATTCCACTTGGAACATATTTGTGGGAATGAAGCGACCTTCGGGGAAAAAGCATATAAACATCAATTACTGCTAAACAAGAATCCATAAAATCTGAATTACTCACCTTTCGGAAAGACATCAATTATTTTCTTGTAGACTTCTAAGTCACGGTGAACCCCGAATTCCTTCATGTGCTTAAGAGCAGAGTAAATGAACTCTACATGACCCCTTAAGTGTTTGTCTCTTTCGATAAATACTTCCGTTGCAATTATGAAGGACTCTTTGTTCTTTTCATGGAGGTTCGTGAAGAAATCTTGGGTTGTGAGGGCTTTGGAAGTGGGATCTTTATCTTTATCACTGGGATTTGGATTTCCTGAGTCCGAGGAATTGGGTTCTTGTTCCTTTTTGGAACTGGTACTCGACAACAATAATCCTTTGTAAGAATTCGTCCAAAAATTTCGATGGAAATGAGAAGAATGATTGTTATGGTGTATCTATTGGGTTATTTAATGACAATGAGCTATCGTGAGGTCACACAAAAAGAGAAAAATTCGTAAATAGGGGCCGTCTATATATATTAACGAAAAATACTTTTCTGAGTTTAAAG